>BQKN01041753.1:0-11317 GCA_022839385.1 Asparagus kiusianus | reverse complement strand
CAATTGACAAAGGCAATATGAATAATAAGCACGAATGTAAAAGTACGCCAATGCAATCACAAACAAACGATATGATCACGGAGTTCGGTCTAACCACTTGACCTACGTCTCCGCTCCTCACCTCGAGGAGATCTCCACTATCACAATCGGGTTTCCTACGTTCACCCGAATAACGTTTACACCACACAATACGGTTTTCTAGTTTACCGAAAACTCTACAATAAACACTCTTGCAAATCCACTCTACACCCTCTCAAGTGTTGAACTAGACGTATCTCCCTCAAATGCTCGGTTACAACCTCTCCCTAGGTTCGTCAACCGACGCCACTCCTCTTGGGACGATCCCCGACTCTCGCCACACACTTCTCTCGGTGTACAAGTGTATTACAAAGTGATCTCACAATTAGCACAATATAAATCAAATGATTGTTCTCTAAACAATGTGAGAACTCAATTAGGCATAACTCTAAGTCACAAACCCCACAACCCAAAATATATTATGAATGTAAATACTATAAGCTCAATAGGTTGTGTGTGAACAAAGAGATAAAACAATATAAACTCAATATGAAATCTAGCTTATAAAATTAAAAACAAACTTATAAAATGCTAGAATTGAGTTTAAGGAAACTTCTCTATAGATGACAAGAGATGGAGGGAGAATAGTTGGAAGCTCAAACTTCAATAGATGATCTCCTCAAGCTCTTGTGGAATTGATTCACAAAACCAAAAAACACTCAAATGCTTAAAAGCTTATAAACACACTTTAAACAAACTTAAACCCTTGATTAAAACTTTCTTAAACTTGTTTTAAAACTCTCTTAATTGTAGATTGAAAAGAGATCAGCAATGGGGTATTTATACCCACTCAAGATCTCAACAAAAACACCCAAAACAAATGACAACAAAGCCCCCAGAAAACAGCTCAGAAAAATAGTCGTTGGGAACCAACGGCTCTATTGGCGGTCGACCGAAAATATTCGCGGTCGACCGCGAAGAACAAAAAAAAACCACGGAGCTGTTCTGGATGCTCGTCGGTCGACCGGAAATTCCTGCGATTTTCCAAAAATTTCTTTTCAAACATGTTTATTTTATCATTTAGAAACTTTTCCTAAAGTTTCATTATTTTTGGATGTGATTTAATATTTTAATGAATTTTCAAAAACAGCTCTAAAAACCTGTCATATGCAATATGTCAGATTTCGATCGACTGGTGTGGTCGACCGCCAGTTATATTTTCCTGAGCTCACTTGTTCTGAGCTCGAGGTCGACCGGTGCATCAGAGACTTTCTCGGTCGACCGAAATTTCCGTCGGTCGACCGCCAGCCTTAAGTTTTGTTTTTCTGTAGTTTTTGAGCTTTGCGGTCGACCGGACCGGTCGACCGCCGAACGGTCAGAACTTTACAACGGCTAGTTTTTTGACAGCTGTTTTCAAAATGGGTTTTGGATTTTTGCTCATATTCTTGCTGTTGTTTTGGGGTGCTATAAAAACCACATTGCTGCTCTTTCACAATAAGAGCTAAGAAATCTAAGTTTGGTGTTTAACAAAATATTGATTGTGTTTAAGAGCTGTTTAAAGTTGGTCTCATCAATCTGTTTTCAAGAGAAGTATTTTCTTCAACAAGAAGTGGCCTTCAAATCCCATTGGAATCATCTTCTACTGTTCTTCTTGTTTGAGAAGTTTTCTAAACTCTTATATAACTTGTTAATTCATTTTCATTTCAGTTAGCTGTATTTTTGAGTTTCATTCACTATTATCACACATATATTTGAGCTTAATATTTTCATATTATATAGTGTGGGTTGTGAGGTGTGATTTAGTGAGTGTGAGCTTCATTGTGTTCTCACTTGTTAATTGAGAACAAATCATTGTATTTAACCTTTATTTATTAGAATCACTTGTAATACACTTATACACCGAGAGAAGTGTGAGGCGAGAGACGGGGTCAAATCCAATAGGAGTGGTGTCGATTGACGAACCTAGGGAGAGGTTGTAATCGAGCACTTGAGGAGGAGGACATGGGCTAGGTTCCTACACTTAGTGTGTAAAGTGTGATTGCATAATGTTTGTGTAGTGTGAGAGTTTTCGGTGATCTTGTAAACCGAGTGTGTAGAAGTTCCGGCTTTCAAACCGGATTGTGATAGTGGATATCTCCTCGAGGTGAGGAGCGGGGACGTAGGTCGTGGGGACCGAACCTCGTAAACATATCTTGTGTTTGTGTTTGCTTAGCATATATTTCTTTTGTGCTTATTGTTCTTATTGTTCATATCTATCTCTTGCAAGAACATATTGATCAACATAATTTTTAATTGTCACTTAATTGGGATTAGATTAGCATAAGACCCTAATCACCCCCCCTCTAGGGTCTAACAAACAGCTCCATCACAAACTAATTGCTTTGACACGGACTCTTCGTCACCTCCACAATCTGCGACCCAACCTTGGGTTTAGGCCAAACTTCCCCTTCTTCCCTTCCTTCACTTTAGGAAGATTTACACTCAAGAAATTGCTTTATTCTTCAGTCATTATACTTGAAATTTCGTGAGGAAAAACGACAAAAATGATTAAAAATTTATGAAAATTGAATTTGAAATTCTGGATTTTAAATTTTAGAATTCAATTCTAGAATTTGAAATCAAATCCTCAAATCCAAATGCAACTTTAAATTATTTTAGAATTGCAATACATTTATAGAGATATAGAATCTAGACCATGCTTTTGCACGTTTGCAAGATTGACTACGGCTTGCCAGACTAATATTTTATTATATTTTTATTTTATCTATTCTAGTCTATTTTAGATTATAGACAGACTATATATAACCCAACACTCTCTTACTCACAATTGTGCATACATAATTTAAGATGTATCATTCTACCTGTGACGGCTCGTGCTAATGGAGTACGTTTGAGCCTACTTTGATTTCAATTAGCATTTGCATGTTAACATTTTCTTAAAGGCTTGTTTAGATTTGCACCTAGTAAGGGGAAGTTAATAGAACATATGATAAGTTAAGGGAATATATAGAAACATGTAAAATTTGTTTGGGAAATTAGTAAGGAGAATCAATGGGAACTTATTTCACCTAGTTAGAAAAATTTAATGAAGTGAAGTAAAGGAAAGAGAATATATATAAATTTATATAAGGAAAATTTTTTAAAACCGACCCTTTTTCAAAAATATTTCTAGAAAATGACCCGTTTCAACAATATTTGTCAAAACCGACCTAGTTTCAGCCATTGGGTTGAAACTGGGTCG
The DNA here is from genome assembly GCA_022839385.1 of Asparagus kiusianus. NCBI lineage: Eukaryota > Viridiplantae > Streptophyta > Magnoliopsida > Asparagales > Asparagaceae > Asparagus > Asparagus kiusianus. The sequence continues at coordinate 8,058 of BQKN01041753.1, read as the reverse complement.
GTTTTGATGAAAGAAGTTCCCAAACTTTACGGGACTTTCGCCCACTGTTGGGACCTTTGTCTCCACCGAAATGTCACCTCCCCTAGAGCTTTGGCCTTGGCCTTAACCCTCTGAAGGTCAACCCTCTTCTTGGACTAGGGACCTATCATCAACACAGACGACTTCTGTCTCCGCCTTGACTGCCCTTCTAGGCCCTTGGCCGTTAACCTTCCTCAGCTTCTTCCTCTTCTCGACCCGACCGACCGCAGGTGACTACCCTGCCAACTTAGCAACCATATCAGCCCGCCTAAGCATGAACCATTGCAACCTCCTTAGGGGCCAGTCCTGATGAGGACATTTCGCCAACCTTGTTAGGAGCTCTTCCTGGGCTCTAGCAGGTTTAGTCGTAGACACCTCAACAACTCCCTCCGAGCCTACAGTCAGCCTGATCCATGTCTCGTCGTCTTTAAGGCGTAAGCGGTATGGGAGAGATGTCAACTACTTGCAAAATAGAATTATCGAGTAAGTCTTCCATCTTCCGGGAGTCGGTATATGCTCTGATCCTCTCTAGCGCTTGCCTCTCAGTACTTGATAGAGGCCCCGCTGTCAAATCCTCTCTCATGATCTCGAGCCAATTCAAACAATCCAAGTTAGAGTTGTCCCCCGAGACCCAGACAAATTTTTCCTTCCAGTCCATGTTCGACTCAAGAGGGTTGGTGATAATATTGAATCTTCCTACCACTTAAAAAAGGAAGTCAGCATTGCGCTCGTGCATCTCGATGTTGACCAGACGAGCAAGCACATTCAAGGTCGGTTCGACCCCCAACGAATGGCAGATGGCCACAAACCCAAATACTATCGCGATTGAGTTCGGTTTCATCTGCATCGGTGAAACCCCCAAAGCTATAAAGACACAGTAAAGAAAGGGGGTGTAGGGGTAGGCGCAAACTGCACTCAAGATATTCTACGTACAATAGAGCCCGACTCGCATCATGGTCAAAAATTGCATGTGACTTCGTCGGCACCGTCAGCCTATAAAATTGAGGGATATCAAAGCTTTCATATAACAACCTTAATTGTGGCAGTGTCACCTTCAAGTGGAGCATCTCCAGCTGTCCCTGACGAGTGTTAAGAGCAGAAGGCGCCATCGAAATATTCTTAGAAGATCACTGAAAAAAGAAGAACGACCAAAATTCTCTTTTTTGGTTAGGATTTGGAGATTTTCAAAATAAACAAATCTCCTCACAACCACTATACTTATAGACAGCTAGATTGACCAATGTCAACATCCCAATGACCTGATTAGTTTCAAGCCAACGACTGAGATTAACTTCGAAATTCAATATAGCTTCTTCAGAATCGAGACAAGACACGCCTACTTTAAATAGCCCACAATTAGGCACGAAAGATGAGGCGACGATAGCCAAGAGATGTCCTTTGGCATAAGCAACACCACATCCAAAGGACTTTTCATTCACCCCTCATTAATGCACCTCATGACTCAGTAAATCCACAATATCATTTTACTTGAACCCGACCTATGCTGCCTCCAAGTGAAAGGGACCAACTGTTATAACCCCTAAAAATACTAAATATTAATCTCCATAAAAAAGGCAACACATGTCTTACACTCTGCCTAACCAAACTAATTCAAAACTAGGATAACATCCAACTAAGTATAACCGACTTGATTGGCTGACATCTCGCGTAACCAAGTTAAAAGGCGGTACGACTCGGCCAACCTCTCAATTGACCACCAACAATATGATTCAGCCTACTGTTCAGCAAACATCTCGCATAATCGAGTCAAAAGGTAGTACTTCTCAGTCCTAGACCTAAGGAGTCGAAAGATGATTGCCACCTTGAACCCCTTGCTAGCCAACTACTCTCACATTAACTGTCTTGACAACATCATCATTACCCTAGCCCTATAGTCTTTATGACTCATCAAACCTAGTCAACACCAATCACCTGCTATCATTCCCTTAATAAATGACCAGGTGACTCACCTCATTCAGCATCAGGCATATAACACATGTCTGTAGACTCAACTGCCTAGCTGGACTTAGCCCAAGTTACCTTCTTACCCCTCAAACCCACTATAAAACTTACGGTGCTACATGAGATAACACTCTCTGGTCTTTTTTTATGTAACAAAGAACTAACTCTATTTTTCCACTCAAGACCAATTACTGATTTGATCATCGGAGGAACACCCGGAGAACCTAACTCTGGCCTCTTACGATTTCCTTCATGTGTAGGAAAGAACATCAAGACCTAGAACTACTCATCAAAAGGAGTTAGAGGACCCTAACCATTCCACAAATCATCACACAAATCCCTTATTTGATAACTGACATCAACACATGGGGAGATAGAATTGCTTCAAGGCCCGACCTATATGAGACTAGATCATATGAGACTAGATCATAGAGACTCCAAGACCGAGCTCCTCTTGTCGAGAGATCACTTGGCCACATATCGGTAGTTCGCCGATGGCTCCCTATCATATCGGGGGCCATCTATGGATGAGTCGATCAACATTTCCTTCAGCGGTCCCTACGCGTTCGGGTCAAGCTCATCAAGATGATGGGTGAAGGGCCACTCGAAGCCGATCCCTGGAGCTAGAGCAGCCTTGGTCGACTCCATCGCTGGTAGAGGTAGGGCCATCTCTTCCTCGGCCAGCTCTTTGCCTAGCCTCTGGGCTGGCTTGGACAGAGGAGGTTGAGCTGTCTCCTCTTGTCGAGAGATCACTTGGCCACATATCGGTGGTTCGAGTGGAGGGGGCCACTATTATAGGCTATAAAATAATCAAGTGTTAATCTCTGCTGGGAAACCGACGCATGTTCCACTCCACGCTTAATCAAATCACTCCTACACTCAACAACTTGAGCCATTCCTACGACCGACTCCATAAGCCAACAACTTACGTGGTTGACTTGAAAGGCGATACTTGTTGACCTATTCTCTAGGTCGAGCCCTCAAGACTCTATACTCGGTCAGCTACCTCAACCAACAACTTGTGTAACCGACTAAAAATGTGGGGTTTGTCAGCCTTCAGTCAGACAACTAGATAGGTGATGTGTCCTCGAACTCCCCGCCGACAACCAACTACCATTGCTTTAAATATGTTGTCAGAGCCATCATTACTTTAGCTCCCATAGTCTTCATGACTCATTGGATCCAGTATGTTCCAAGCAACTGTTGTCACCCCTCACACTAATTGCTTGGATGACTCATCCTCGCCTATGCCGACATCTGCAAAGACACCTCCTAAGTCAGTCGTATGCCTCGACTCGGCCATAGTTACCTTCATGCCCTTCCGATCTACTATAAAAGGGATCTGCACTGTATGAGGTAACTGGTTCTACTTTCATGAAACTTTGAACAATTCCTCTCACTATTTCTCTAATATTTCCCCACTCAAGTTCAAATGCTAACTTGATCGTCGGAGGAACAACTAAAGAACCCAATGCCGGCCTCTCATGAGTTTTTAATATGCAGGGAAGAACAACTATCTACAGAGCCAGTCATTTGAATGAGTTTGAGGATCCTAACTCTACTTTAATCGTCAAATAAACCCCATGTTTGATAACTAGCATCAAGAACTATCAATACACCTCTTGTCCTAAAATTCTCTCCATTCATCCTCTTATCTTTCCTTCATTAATGGCTATGCATGGTCTCCTTAGGTGAGAAAGCAACTTTCTCAATAATTAACTCTTCAACCACCATTATGTGAAGTTTGATGTGTCAGAAAGGTTAAAACTTCTATACGATTCTTTATCATTAGCATACAAAGATGGAATAAACAATAACTTTAATTTTCCTATTGAGAACGAAGATGATTTGTCGCGTATGGTGGAGTGTAGCCGCAATATTAGGTGTAAAGAGATTCATACAAAAGCTTTTCAAAAAGCAGAGGATTTGACTTCCCATAACACCCAAAAAGTTCCACAAGACCTGTAAATTATCAGTTTTTTCAAAAAGAAATTTGTGATTTCTGTTTGAACATCGTAACATGATGAAAATTTAAACAAATACCTGTTAAGTGTGACTAGTAACATTTTAAGTATGCGCATTCATATGTTATGTTATGTGATTGGATATTAAGTCCAATAGTTTTGATGTTAAGTTCAATAGGTATGGTGTTAAGTCTAATGAGTTGGATGTTAACCCTATGATGTTAAGTCTAATGAGTTAGATGTTAACTCTAAAAGTTGTATGTTAAGTCTAATTGGTTGAATGTTAAGTATAAAAGATTGAATATTAAGTCTAATAAGTTGAATGTTAAGTATAAGGGGTTATATGTTGTCTAATGGGTTGAATGTTAAGTATAAGTTGTTGTATGTTAAGTCTAATGAGTTGTATGCTGAGTCTAATAGATAGGGTATAATTTCTAATGGATTGAATGTTAAGTCTAATGAGTTGTATGCTGAGTCTAATAGATAGAGTGTTATTTCTAATGGATTGAATGTTAATACTACAGGGTTGAATGTTAAGCCTAACGGGAAAAATGTTAAGTCTAATAGAAGAATTGTCGAATCAGTTGAATGTTAAGTCTAATAGAAGAATAGTTAAATCGGTCGAATATTAAGTCTAATAACAAGAATGTTAAGACTAATGAGAAAAATGTTAAGTCTAAGCGGTTGAATGTTAAGTCTAATAAGAAGATTGTCAAGTCTAATGCGTTGAATGTTAAGTCTCATTTGTTAACTCTAATAGGTTCGACGTTAATTTTTTAGGTTAGGATATTGAGCATGAGCATTAAGTTGTTTACTTTTTTATTATTTCTTGTTGATTTTGTATTCTGAATATTTTCTAAATTGTGCAGCATTGCCTCCACTTTGAACTCAAAATGTACAGATATTTGCTCCAACATCAACATGTATTTCAGATAGGATTCCCAATGATAACTCATTTGGGGATAACGTTTTGATGATTGATGACATGATCAACAATTCAGAGAAGAATCCTGCTTAGTGGCACATTGTTTTAATCGAGGAGGCTGTGTGACCATCATCAACTTCACCACATCGCTCACAAAGTGTGATTGACAACGCGGATTTTTGCTTTAGTTTTGTGTTTAGACCATTTTTCACAGTCGTCATCATCCTGCCCCTACCGTCCATTGCAATGAACGACTTCGAAATCGTGATCAGATACTTCCTTAGATGTCATTTTCACCAAGCAAACCCTAACCCTAAGTTAAAATTTGAGAGGGAGAAAGAAATAGAATTTGGGATTTTTAGGTTCATGTTTATAGTAGAAGAGAGAGGAAGAGAGGGAGAGAGTACTTAGAAGGGGGATTTTTGGGTTCCTAGTAGAGAACAGAGAGGGGGGGGGGGGAGTACTTGAAAGGGAGTGGGTGCAGTTACCAATATTGTAATGTCATGTCATAAGGGTTTAGTAGTAATTTTAGGTAGGTTTTCTCTCATACTACTTACTTAGCATGACAGTCTGGACAAGTTTCTATTTATTTAATAAGGATAATTTGAGAATCAAAACACAAAAGAAGTTGGAAAGTAATTATACGTGATCTAAATAATTATACGTGATCAGATTACTTTTTTTTTCTCCGTTGCTTCTTTTTCTTCTCCACGCCATCCTTCTCCATTGCTTATTTTTCCACTCCGCATTGGTCCGACCGTTCCCATTCGTTTGCTTATTTTTCCACTCCGCATTGGTCCGACCATTCGTTTCCTATTTTGAACGTCGATGGACAACAAGGGTGTATTAAATTGTTGATTTCAATATATTTTCAATTTTTAGTTATATGAACGATTGGGACTTGATCTCACACTTTAAACTCCTCAAGCATAATAGCCTAAATTTTAAGGGATTTGGTTTGTTATCAGCATTTGGTGAAATGAATTTATAAAGTATGCAACTCATGAGGGAGAGTATACAAAACAATGATGCTGGAGGCTGCAGTGGTTGATTTTTTTATCGTTTTTCGAGTACATGCTGCGATTGTTGATGTTTATTTGATGAATGCAACATTGTTATAGTAGCAAGAAGTCGAATCTATCCAAATGATATTAACAGTAATTAGTGATGAGCTCGATCAAAGCAGCAAAAAAGAGCGTCGAATCGTGGTTTGCTTGATCAATCTTTTTTTTTTGTCTATTGCATATTACTTGATTCTTGTCGCACGGCATATTAGAGCTCACATCAGGATTAGTCAAACCCTCAAAAAAGTGCATCTCGTCTATCTACAAAAATAAATAACAAGTATCATCCAAAAAATTATCTAAATAGCATATTTCCTATTTGAAACAAAAATTGGGCCCTAATATTACCATCTCTTCGTTTGAATATACAATATTATCATCCAAGTGGTCTCTGAACCACTCCATAACAATAATATTGTAATCATATCATACTTCATACTCCCTTTAAAAGAGGGAGTTGTGGAAAAACTTTCTATGGACTATATTACCCCAATTCTTTTTTGATATTACATTTTAATCCTAACTAAACAAAATTAATTATTATTGTTAATTAATTATATTATATGTCACTTCAAGTTTGTCTAACTTGGTCCCTAAAACTTCCAATGTTATTATAAAACTCTACACCGTATTAATTATTACTAATATATAATAATATAATAATAGGAAAATTGCATATTAATAAATTATTTATGGAATGAGTAGAAAACATAACATTGTTCTAAAACTGTACCCTAACACTCATATAGGAAGATTACTAAGAGTATTCTTGTGTTTAGGTAATAGGACAAAAGGTACAAACATGTAATTTTAGAAAACATTAGGATATTAAAGTGCAGTAAGATACAAGTGGAGGTGTATAATTTTCGTACTATAAATTAATTCAAATTTGTCTAATTTGGTCCCTAAACATTTCAATACTATTGTAAAAATCTACATCATATTAATTATCACTAATATATAATAATATATTAATAGACAATTGCATGTTAATAAATTATTTGTGGAAAGAGTTGAAAACATGAAATTATCCTAGAATTATACCATGACACTCATATACGAAAATTACAAAGAGTATTCTTGCGTATAGGCAACATGATAGAAAGTACAAACATGCAATTTTAGAAAATATTAGAATATTTAAGTGCAACAAGATACAAGTGGAGGTATATAATTTTCATAAACTATAAGGTATTTAAGTTCAATTAAGTCTACAAAGATTTAAAACCTTTATTAACCATAAATAATTGTATGTGATCCTATTGATAAGTAATATTCATCATATAATATGAGGCCAGAGGTTTATCTTATATTTATATAGTAGATGAGGTGTGAAAAAAATTTAAGCATCATATTTTAAATAATCCTGAGATTTTGAATTATTTCCTGAAATTATATACATTGATTAGAAAACTTTAGAAGAGTCTTTAGAATGACTACTACAAAATGTTGGACATCAGAAAAATATTGGACAACTAAAATCTATAATATCATATTACAGAAATTGGGGATATGTAAAAATACCTAGTGTCATATGAAATAATATTCATACATAGTATAACATTGTAAGCTATAATCTAACATATTAATAAATTTTAAATATAAGAATTTGCATGGAAATTTATGCTTAAGTGGGAGAGCCAAGAGTGGAGAGATTTAGGAGACGAATTCTGACTTTTCTGTCTTTCATGGGTTTCGCTTTTGGTTCCCAAACATGACCTAAACCCTAGCTCATAATCAAATTAAAAATAACTCATTTTTGTCGATATCTTCAAAGTGATGCATCGTCCAATATTTTTTATAACGATCGATATATCAAAAAAAGTCCCCAAATAAAAAAACAATACAAAACCATAAATATTATCGAGTAAGGTCTTTAACCTGATATATCGGCCAATATAGAGACATATGGGCCGATATTTAATACACTACCTATAAGAGCAATATTTAAAGATAATCTAGATATACGTTCCTTGATTTTAGATCTCCAATAATTCTATATTATTCCCTAAAATTTTTGAAATTTCTTATAATTTAAAGAACTAATATTGAATTATTATAAATTTGAGGGACAAAAAATGTGAACAAGGCAAATTTTAAAAAAAGTGTTTGTTTTTTTTTTTTT
>BQKN01041750.1:0-28641 GCA_022839385.1 Asparagus kiusianus | reverse complement strand
GAATAACATAATTGTTTTGAAACTTAATCATAAAAACATCTTAAGGTGCTGGAGGAGGTTGCTGTCCTTGAAAATATGCATTAAGCTTTGTGTCCAAATCTTCAAACTTCTTGATTAGCTCTTCTTGATTACTAATGATATATGAGTTCTGGGAATAAAGAGCTCTTTGACTAGTTTTAAGTTCAAGAATATGTGCACTTAAAGTGTTGTATTGCACGTCTGAAAAGCAAGAGGGTTCTGTAGGAAATGGTGGTGGTTGACTTGAAGATGCTCCTGCTTGATTTGAAGATTGTGGAATTTCTTCTTGATGAGGTTCAGGTTCATGTTGAGGATTATGTTCTTGAATTTCAAAATTAGTCAATTTCATCCTAGTTAGGGCATTGGAATCAAAAAATTCAATCGAACGAACAACAGAATTTTCAGATTGAAGATCCACATGAAATTTGTCAAAGATTTTTGTTAGGAATGCACCATAAGGTAGAAATCCTCTTGGAATAGTTAAAAGATTGTCAAAGTAAAACTCAGCCCAATTAACTTGAATATTTCCCATTATAGCATATAGAGCTTTTGCTAAATCTAGGAAAATGAAATAAAAACTCCCAGTTTTTGGAAACAAGTTATTGGCTAAGATACGTGCAATGAACCTAGGAATTGGACGAAGTTTGTTTGAGTTATTTAAAGGTTTGCCATATCTGTAGGCGTATAAAATTGCCTATAGGTCCCACAATACAGCTCGACGACGCCGATTCAACAAACGAACTATCGGGCGACGTATCCAAGCACGACCGTTATCCCGCCAACGTCGAAGCCAATCCATACGCAACGGAGCAGGTTAATGAGGCGACGAAGCCAATAAATCGCACCCAAGCAGTGGAATGCATCCACTCGCACGCGGAATCAAACCAACGTTTCGGGGAATCACCGAGTCATCTAAACAAGAGCGAACTCGGTGATATAACGATCGAATCAAGGTTGGTTTTGGACTCGAACTCAGAAGTGGGTTTACTGCCAAATCAGGAATCGGATCAAAACGAATCGAATCCGAACAAGTCAACCACACAACCGAATCGAAGTCCAAATCAACAACGAACCGGAACCGGAAACACTGGAAAACCCGAAAAACGACGAAACGAACCAACACCCGGGAACTCGGCCGAAACCGAGCCGACCCGGGTGGCTCGGCCCAAGCCGAGCCACCCCAGGGTGGCTTGGCCAAGGCCGAGACACCCCTGGGTGGCTCGGCCATGGCCGAGCCACCTAGGGGTGGCTAGGCTCAGAACTGTGCGTATGCACAGTTCTGAGTGCCTATAAATAGGCCAGGTGTTGTTCATTCTGAGAGGGGTTGGATTTTGGAGGGTCGAAGCTCTGCCGGATTGGAATCTGAGATCTAAAAAAGATTGGAGCTTTAGAAGATTGAAGACTTGGACTTTGAGATCCGGTGCTCGGCGATCATCCACGCCAAATAAGGCAAGAGTTCGAGAGGGACCGGATCTGAGATCTACACGATTTTCTTCCGGATCTAAGCTTGGTTCTTAGATCCCGAGAAGAGTCTCGAATTCGCTTGGTCGATTTCGACACTTGGGCTACTATTTCCTTGGTGAATTAGTACCCCACCCGGCTATTATTTCCTTCGTGAGATAATACCCGTCATATCGTGTAGATCCGACCGGATTGAGATCACGCGGTGGTCCACGGTAAATAACCCCGGCGCAGGCAAAGAACCCACACAAAGCGAGTGACCGCAAAACAGGAGCTCGCGATTCGTTCGACAAACAAGGATAAAAGTTGTAATCTTTCTTTTTCTTATTTTTGATTTTCATTGTAACCGGCTCTTATAAAAAGACCGGATCTTTTGTAATCGATAAACTGTTATCAAGAGTGCAATGACATCAATGAAGAAAGACCCGATTTTTACCGCGAACAATATCCAGGAAGAAATATATGATTGGACAGCAATTCTGAATCATTCATCCTAACAGACCTAAGAGAAACTCCTTGATAAGGATTATTGAAGATTTTACCAATTGACTTTGTAGTTAAGTCAATCTCTATTCCTTTAACAAGAGTTTTTAGTTTTTCAGAACCACCAATAGTTCCCACACGTTCTATATTAGTATAGAACAGTTGCACAAGAAATGGATATGTGGGTTTTCTATTTTCAGCAGAGAATAACTCAAGCAATCCCACATTTTCAAAATATGAACCAAAGTTCCAGGGTATAAAATCATCAAATTTCACAAATCGTCCTGGAAGAACTTCAAAAGTTGATATTTTGTTAAATTCTTCTAATAAATCAGAACTTTTTAAATAGATGATGATTTCATCATTGACAGAGGTATAGGTTTGCTTAGCTTTCTTAGATCTAGACATGATTAGATAGATAAATAACAAAAGATGTAAAGATCAAGTTTAGAAACAATACCCCAGACTGTAAAAACCTAGATTAGTTGACTATTGCTTGGATTAGTCGACTACTGAGCTTGAATGCTTGACAGATTTGAAAGATTTGAAGAAATTGATGGAAAAGTTGAGAAAAAAGAGATGCCCTAACCTGGAATCGTTGATTCTGAAGTGGGGAAGATGGGTTTTCGGTTTTGGGTAGAGTTAGTGGGTAGTTTATGATTTTTATTTTATCTTTTAAGAATAAAATACAATGAATGGTTGAGATTTGATAGTAAATTGAGTGTAGGGTTAAGATTTAATCTTAAATGTGTGGTTAGGATTGATAGAGTTGAAAAACAATGGTTGAGATGAATTTTACTTAAATAAAACGGGTATGGGTATTGGGTTTTTGGTTTGAATCTAAGAAAAAAATCCACTAAGATTAAAAACTATAAAACTGAGAGTTCAGGATCAGTAGTCGACTAATAGTGAGAGTAGTCGACTACACTGTACTCGACAGAAAAGGGATTTTTAGTTTTTAACTCAGAGTGGTCGACTAATCTGTATTGTAGTCTACTACACTGTAAACAACAGAAAGTTGATTTTGAGATATTAACATTGAGTAGTCGACTATTAAGGCAAGTAGTCGACTACACTATAATTTTCAGGAAAAAATTATTTGTAATACTTGTGCATGTAGTCGACTATAAGTCAAATTAGTCGACTATAGAGAGTATAAATGTATATATGTTTGTTTTAAAAATTAATTTAAATCTTCAATTGAACATATACCTAATTCCCTTCTTAATTTAACATAAATTTCTTCTTTTAGGGGTTTTGTTAATATATCTGCTATTTGTTTATCTGTAGGTATAAATTCTAATAAAATGTCACCTTTAAGTACATGATCACGTAAAAAATAATGTCTAATATCAATGTGTTTTGTACGTGAGTGTTGAATAGGATTTTTAGATAAATTAATTGTACTAGAATTGTCACACATAATAGATGATATAGGACAATTTATGCCATAATCAGTTAAAGTTTGTTTCATCCATAATATTTGTGCACATGCAAGACTTGCAGCAATATATTCAGCTTCAGTTGTTGATAATGACACTGAATTTTGTTTTTTACTAAACCAAGATACAAGTGAATGTCCTAAGAAATGACATGTTCCACTTGTACTTTTTCTACCAGATTTACATCCAGCAAAATCAGCATCACTATATGATATTAAATCAAAAGAACTATGTTTAGGATAAAATAAACCATAATTTGTAGTATCTTTAATATATCTAAAAATTCTTTTTACTGCTTTAAGATGTGATTCTTTAGAATTAGATTGAAATCTTGCACATAAACATACACTAAATATAATATCAGGTTTACTTGCAGTAATGTAAAGAAGTGATCTAATCATACCTCGATAGAGCTTTTAATCAACATTCTTACCATTTTCATCTTTGTCAAGTGATGTAGTGGTGCTCATTGGTGTTGGTTTGCTTGATGAATTTTCCAATCCGAATCGTTTGAGTAAATCTTTTGCATACTTGCTTTGATTGATGAATATTCTTTCTTTTAGTTGTTTAATTTGTAGTCCAAGAAATAAATTTAGTTCACCTATATGACTCATTTCAAATTCATCGTGCATAGTCATAGCAAATTCTTGACAAAGATTGTTGTTAGTAGAACCAAAAATAATATCATCTACATAAATTTAAATTAGTAAAATATATTTGTTTATTTTCTTAATAAATAATGTTGAATCAACTTTTCCAATTTCAAAACCTGAACTTAAAAGAAACTTCTTTAATCTATCATACCAAGCACGAGGTGCTTGTTTAAGACCATATAATGCTTTCTTAAGTTTAAAAACATGATTTGGAAAACTTTCATGTTCAAAACCTGGAGGTTGTTCTACAAAAACTTCTTCTTTTATAAAACCATTTAAAAAAGCACTTTTAACATCCATTTGAAGTAATTTAAAATTCATAAAACATGCAAATGCAAGTAAAATCCTAATTGATTCTAATCGTGCAACAGGTACATAAGTTTCATCATAATCAATTCCTTCTTCTTAATTATAACCTTGAGCAACTAATCTAGCTTTGTTTCTAACAACTTGACCAAATTCATCTAATTTGTTTCTAAAAATCCATTTCGTTCCAATAATGGATTTACTTTGAGGTCTAGGTATAAGATCCCAAACATTGTTTCTAGTAAATCGATTAAGTTCATCTTGCATAGCAATTATCCATGAATCATCAATAAGAGCTTCTTTTATATTTTTAGGTTCAATAGTTGAAATAAAAGTATTATAAGCAATCAAATTAAAATGAGATCTAGTAGTTACTTTATCAGAAATATTTCCAATAACTAAATCATATGGATGATTTTTAACTTCTACAAAATCTTTAGGTAAATCATTTTGTATATTTTCATCTTTTGTAATATCTATCATTGGAGTATCATGAATAGTATCAATTATATCATCATCATTATTTAATACAATAGGTGTTTTTGAAAAATTTTTATCAAAAGAAACATGTAAGGATTCTTTAATAACTAGTGTTCTTTTGTTATATATTCTATATGTTTTACTATGATTAGAATATCCAACAAAAATTCCTTCATCGGATTTAGAATCAAATCTAAATTATCTTTTGTGTTTAAGATAAAACATTTACAACCAAAAACTTTAAAGTAAGATACTTTAGGAATTTTATTATAAAATAATTCATAAGAGGTTTTCTTTAAAATAGGTCTTAATAAAACTCTATTTAAAACATAACAAGTTGTTGATACAGCTTCTGCCCAAAAATATTTAGGTAAATTACTATCATACAACATAGTTCTAGCACATTCTTGTAAAGTTCTATTTTTTCTTTCTACAACTCTATTTTTTGGAGCAGTATGAGGAAAAGAAAAAGTATGTGATATATCATGTTTATCACAATAATTTATAAATAATTCATTTTTAAATTCACCTCCATGATCACTACATATAGAGATAATAGAAGTAGATTTTTGATTTTGAATTCTTTTACAAAATATTAAAAATTCATTAAAAGCATCATTTTTATGTTTAAGCAAAATTACCATGTAAATCTAGAATAATCATCAACAAGACAAATGCATATTTACTTCCATTTAAAGATGCAAATCTAGATGGACCAAAAAGATCTATGTGGATTAATTCTAATGGTCTATTTGTAGATATTACATTTTTAGATTTAAAAAAAGATTTGTGTAATTTTTCTTGTTGACATGCATCACAAAAATTATTTTTAAAAGACATCTTAGGTAAACCATTTACTGAATCATTTTTAGAAATCTTTGACATATGTTTAAAATTAACATGTCCAAAACGTTTATGCCATAAAATAGAATCATTAGATGATGCAATGAGACAATGTTCATTTGAAGTATTTTTCATAGATAAGACATATATGTTATTCTTTCTATGACCTTTAAAAATAATAGTTATTAAATTAATATCATAAATTAAACATGATTCTTTTTCAAAAATAATTTTATAACCTTTATCACATAGTTGACTAATACTAAGTAAATTATGTTTAAGACCATCAAATAATAAAACATTATCAATGATAGGTTTGTTTGGATTACCGACAGATCCAATACCGATGACTTTTTCTTTGTTGTTATCTCCAAAAGTGACGGTACCACCATCCTTGTTTTGAAAAGATGACAACAGTTGTATGTTTCCAGTCATATGTTTGGAGCAACCACTATCCAAAATCCACCTATCTTTCTTGGGTACCTAAAATAATAAACATTTACATTTTGGTACACATACTATATTGGGTCCTTTAAATTAGCCTTTAGGAAACCAAACCCAAGATGAGTTTGATTTGCCTAAATAGTTAGATGATAAACAAATATTTTTAATAAAATCAGAAATATAAAAATTCTTATTTAAAGAAGATAATTCTTTTGGAACCCAAATTGAAAAGAATTTTGATTCCTTTTTACACAAATTTTTATTTCTATATTCATTCAAATCACAAGAAGGTTTTACAAAAATTGTTTTCTTTGATTTATTTTTATTAATTTAAAAACCTAATCCTTTTGTCTTTTGTGATTCTTTTTGAAAACAAAGAATGTTATTAAGATTTTCTTCACCTTTATTAAATTTGCTAACATTTAGACATATATCTTCATATCTTGATTTAAAAGAAGAAACATCTTTATCTAAATTATTAATACGAATATTTAAATCATTACATTCTGATTTTAAATATTTATTTTCATTAGATAAACATTCATTTTCTTTAAGTAAAGAAAAATTTTCTTCTTTCAATTCAATTATTTGAGAATTAGAAAAAATAGAGGAATTTAAATCTGAAATTTCTTCAAGTAATCTCTTATTTTCACCTTTAAGAAAATTATGTGATGTTTTTAATCTCACAAAAGTTTCATATAATTCATTGAAAGCATCTAAAAGTTCTTCATTTTCACTTACTTCATCTTGTGCCATGAAACACATATGAGCACTTTCCTTTTCTTTATTTTCTTCATCTGAAGATGACTCATCACTATCATCCCAAGTGACTGCCATTGCTTTCCTTTTTTTGTTATTTTGAATGTTGTTAAAGTTGTTGAAATAACTTGATTTTTGCTTATTCTTCAATATTGGATAATCTTTCTTCATATGCCCTGGTTTATTACACTTAAAACAAAGAGGGTTATTTGAAATTGAACACTTAGATTTAAAATTACCTCGTTTTATAAATTTCCGAAATTTTCGTGCAAACATGCACATTTCTTCATTATCATCATCTGAATCTTCTTTATCGGAAGTAGTATTGAATGCAAGAACTTTCTTGTTCTTAGATTCTTCATCATTCTTTCTATCTTCAATTTGAACTTCATATGCCATAAGATTACCAATAAGATTTTTAACCGTAAGAGTTGACAAATCATTGGCTTCTTCAATAGCGGTAACTTTATTTTCCCATTGTGGAGTAAGTGAACGAAATATCTTTCTTATCATCTCCACTTGTGTATATGTTTTTCCAAGACCAATGAGAGAATTTGTGATGTCGGTGAATCTTGTGAACATTTCTCCAATAGTCTCATTTTCCTTCATCTTGAACAATTCAAATTTGTGCACAAGAACATAAATTTTAGATTCTTTAACTTTATTTGTACCTTCATGAGTTACCACAAGTGTATGCCAGATATCATATGCGGATGTGGCAGTTGACACCCTATTGAACTTATTCTTGTCAAGTGCACAAAATAATGCATTCATTGCTTTTGAATCCAAATTTGCATTATTTCTTTGAGAAGTAGTCCATTCTTCAAAAGGAGTTGTTGGCTTCTCATATTTTGTTTCCACGACGTTCCAAAGTTCGTAGCCAATAGATTGAAGGTAAATCTTCATTCGGCACTTTCAATAGTTGTAGTTTAATCCATCGAACATTGGTGGACGATTTGTAGAGTGACCTGCTTTGAATTGTGATGAATTTGTCGATGCCATCTTTCACCTTGCTCTGATACCAAATGTAGGATCTGAATTAGATACACTAGAACACTAGAGGGGGGGTGAATAGTGTTCTTTTAAAATTTATGCAAAGTATATTATAAATTGCAAAGAAAAATGGCAATCTCAGAAATTCACAATCACAAACACAAGGATTTATACTGGTTCCACCAATCCGGTGTACATCCAGTCCCCAAGCAAATCCCGCTTGAGAGTTTCCACTATGATTTTGAATAAACTTACAAAATCAAACGGAAACCTGACCAATTTGCAAGTTCCTATAAATTGCAACACCAATTGACAAACACCTTGTTAATTTGAACACCAATCTCTATACCAAGAGATCAATCCTCTCAAACCCGAGAGAAATCCTTTTGAAGCAAGAACAAAATTGATCCTATAAGCCTTGAATGTGTAGTGAAGTGCAGCAGCGGCTTAGGATTCTTTTAACCTCTGTAAATTGCCTAAATGATAAGTATTTGATGAATGTTTAGAGGCAATTTTAGAAACTTCTCTTTTTCACAAAATCTGAATATTTTTCACTTGAAAAATTGCACAAAGATCAAAGCTTATGGGTATGTATGTCTCTGCAATTTTTTTGAACAAATAACCTATTTATAGCCCTTGAAAAGACAAAATTTTGAACTTTAAAAACGTTTAAAAACGGCTATAAACAGTCATAAATTCAAACTTTGAAATCTGGAAAAACTGTATCTGTAATCGACTATAATGAACATTAGTCGACTACACTGAGTTCAAACAGACTCTGTGTATTCAGAAAATTTCTCAGTAGTCGACTACAAAGCTCATTAGTCGACTACACTGTATTTTTACAGAAACTTAAAAAATGAAAATTACGTTCAATAGTCGACTATAGTGTATATTAGTCGACTATACTGTAAAAAGGCTGAAACTTATGTTTCTGTAAAACACCTAAGTAGTCGACTACAATCACTATTAGTCGACTATACTGTAAATTGACAGAAACATATATTTAAGATTTATGCATGAGTAGTCGACTACTATTCTAATTAGTCGACTACTAATAGTAAAAATTATGATATAAAATATTTTTATACTTAAGTTTTAACTATATTTCTAATTGTTAACATAGGGGATTTCTATAGTTAACCAACATACTAAGCATGTATTAGTGTGTTCTAATTTTGTGTGTGTGTGCGTGTGTGTGATCAAGGCTTGTACAAAAATTCTAAGTACAGAAAATGTAAAATACATTATCTCATCTGTTTTTCATTTTCTTCACTTCATAATGCCTTAAAAACATCTTGCACTTGTTCATATTCTGATATTGAAATCTGCATATAAAAGTTAGTGCACACACTGTATAAATTGTTATCATCAAAATACTATCATGGAGATATGATACTCAACAAATAACTCCTTTGCTACTTCTGCTGTAGACACGTACTCAGCTTCGGTTGTCGACAAAGCCACAGTATCCTGTAACTTGGATCTCTAACTTATCGCTCCACCACCCAAGATGAAGATGTACCCGCTCGTGCTCCTTCTTGAGTCTATGTCTCTTTTGTAGTCAGCATCACAAAAGCCCTCTAGCTGCAAATTTGTCCTGCCATACTCAAGACAACGGTCGGACGAGCTTCTCAAGTAGCATAGAAGCCACTTGACCGCACCCCAGTATTGTTTCCCTGGATTGCTCATGAAGGGGCTCACAACTCCCACTCCTTGTGTAATATCTGACCTCGTGCACACCATCGTATACATTAAACTCCCGACGATAGATGTGTATTGTACGTTGGCCACGAACTCATGTTCTTCAGCAGTCTCTGGTGCTTGGGTTTTCGATAGCTTGAAATGGCTTGCAAACAGCAAGCCCACCGGTTTAGCTTTCTTCATGCCAAACTTTTCAAGAATCTTTTCAATGTAGGCCTTCTGAAATAACCTCAGCCTCCATATTGATCTGTCTTTGATGATCCTCATCCCAAGAATTTGGTTTGCTGGACCCAGATCCTTCATCTTGAAGCACTCGGAGAGACACCCCTTGAGTTCTTCAATGCGGGCCAAGTCGGGCCCTACAATTAGCATGTCATCAACATAAATCAAGAGTATCACATAGGATTCACCATATCTCTTGATGAAGCAGCAGTGATCTGTGTCACATTTGAGAAAACTGTTCTCTTCCATAAAGTTCTCAAACTTTATGTACCACTATCACGGAGCTTGCTTCAGGCCATACACGCTCTTGCGCAGGCGACACACGAGGCCCTCTCTACCTCGTTCCTCGAAGCCCACTGGTTGATGCATATAGATCTCTTCCTCCAAATCTCCATGAAGGAATGTTATCTTCACATCCATCTGCTCTAGATGGAGATCTCGAACTGCCACAATGCTCAACATAGCCCGGATCGTGGTCAACTTGACGACGGGAGCGAAAACATTAGAATAGTTTATCCCTGCTTTCTGCTCATAGCCCTTCACTACAAGCCACACATTGTAGCATCTCCATCCATCGACTTCATCCTTGACCCGATATATCCACCGATTGTGAAGAGCCTTTCTCCCTCTTGGAAGCTTTACGAGCTCCTAAGTCCCATTCTTCATCAAGTACTTCATTTCTTCCTCCATGGTAAACTCCCACTTGCCCCGAGCTTTGCTGGTCTGTTGTACCTCCTCATAGCTCTCTGGCTCACCACTATCAGTCAGGAGAAGATAATTCATGGTGAAAAGGTACCTCTCTGGCATCCTCGGGTTTCTTGGAGCTTTGCGAATTACGATCGATAACTCTGCTGGATCCTACTACTGTACATCCGACACGTTTTCTTGGTCTCCATCTTTTATGCTGATAGGTATTTCACCACCATCCTCACTGTCAGCAATATCTGGAAAAAGATGGGGAGATAGCTGACTCCCACTCACCTCTTTGGTCTTGTACACTACATTCTCATGGAACACGACGTCACGACTTCGCACCACCTTGCGCACATCGTGATCCCAAAAACGGTACCCATACTTATCTCCTCCATAGCCGATGAAAGAGAGCTTCTTTGACTTTGGATCAAGATTTGACCGGTCTGCAGGATTGGTCATGACATAGGCATCACAACCAAATACTTGTAAATGCTCTAGCTTTAACTTCTTTCTGGTCCAAGCCTCTTCAGGTATCCCATAACTGAGAGCCGCGGATGGCCCACGGTTGATCAAGTATGTAGCAGTATTGACAGCTTCGGTCCAAAAGCTCTTGGGCAATCCGGAGTGGATCCTCATATTGCTGGCGCGCTCCAAGATAATATGATTCATACGCTCTGCCACTCCGTTGTGCTGAGGTGTGCCTGGAACGGTCTTCAGTTTTCTAATCCCATAGGATGAGCAAAAGTTCTCGAACTCCTGACTGTAATACTCGCCTCCATTATCAGACTTTAGACACTTCAACTTATTACATGTTTCGTTCTCCACACAGGCAAGCTACTTCTTGAAGACGATGAAAACATCTGACTTGTGCTTCAAGAAGAACACCCATAATTTTCTAGTAGAATCATCAATAAAAGTGACAAAGTAAAGAGAATTTCCAACAGATGAGACTTGCATAGGTCCCCACACGTCGGTGTGCATCAACTTCAATTTCTGTAGTTTTAGAGCCGGTCCGGTCTTATTGAAGCTCACCTTCTTTTGTTTGCCTAGGATGCAGTCCTCATAGAAAGTCAGATCGATCTTGTTTAGACCCGGAAGCCTCTCTCTCGCGGCCATAATCTGCATCCCCTTCTTGCTCATGTGGCCGAGTCGTTGATGCCAAGTCATGCAGTCGACAGATAATGATGATGATGCTTTTCCTACGGCAAGCAAGTGGTCGATCTTCCTGTTAGCGATGTAGAGACCCCTCGCGTTTGTCGTGTGCCACCACCAGGTCACCCTTAGACACCTTCCAGCTTCTCTGCTCGAAGGATACTTTATAATCGGAGTCAGTTAGTTGCCCGACTGATATAAGATTTCACCTTAGATCCGGTAAATACCGAACATCGTTCAGCATCAAGGTGGTCCCGCCCTCCATCTTGAGGGTACAATTCCCTTTTTGGAAACCTTGCAATGTTGATCGTCACTAAGATAGACTGTCCCTACGTCCTTCTTCATGAACGATGAAAGCAGTTTTTGTTATGAGGTTGCATGGAAAGATGTGTTAGAGTCGATGACCCACGCATCGCTTTTATCTTATAGGGATAGGAGAAGCGCATGGTATATATATGGGAGGTTCCTTGTTTGGATTTTTCACCCGACGTACTAGTTCCGCTTAGTTAGGGGTTAAGTGTGAATATTTTTTATTCTATATTGTTAAGTGTAGATATTTCTATGTTTCATATCTAGAGATTAATGATATGAGATGCGTATGTGAGGGTTTTCTTGTCTAGATTATCCCCTCAATATGCTTTTCTGGTATTATTAATTTCTAAGATACGATTGCGAAATTTTAAGGACGAAATTCTTTTAAGGGGAGAAGAATGTAAAACCCCATGAATTTGAAAATATGTTGATAAATAATAGGAAATATGTTATATTATAATAAATAATATTTATTAATATTTGAGTATGCTAAAAATTGATTTGAGATCAATTCAATGTATATATGTGGAGTGAAATCATGCACTATATACACGAGCCTGAAATCTAAAAAACGACCAACTAAGAGTATACGCATTTTACACAATGATGAATTTGGAATTTGGATAAACTCAAAAGACAAAGGTTATAGATCTTTTCAACATCTTTCTAACAAATCTTAAATCATCTCATTCTGATGTCGGATGAGAAAGTTATAACCAAAATACCGAAGATGGTTTTCCCAAACATACTAGGTTTCCTGGTTCGGTTTAAACGGGTTTTGTTTCGGATTTACCTCTATAAATACCTTTATTTTTCACAAAAAATCTTCTCTTTGATGATATCTCTGAACCCTAGCTAGCACCCTCTCCCCTTAAAACCCTATATTTTTTTATTATGAATTTTGAGAGCTTTGTGAAGCAAAATACCGACACGAGGGCGATATCATCGACGTGTGGCGTGGGAGAACGAGTTGTTTAAACTTGTGGATTGCTTGGTGTTTATTTAAGAGGCTTACACATGATATTAAGGAAAGATTATCTTTATCCAAACCTACACCCTTAGTTAATAAATGATATAAGATGTTTAAATCAATGTTTTACATGTTTAAGCTCAAGCTGATGTGAAAAAGATGAGATTTTTTATGTTAAATCTTAAACCAATGTTAGATATATATTTTTTCTTGCTATTTATATTAGTAACATGATCATGATCATTAGAATTTATTTTAACGAGTTAATTACAGTCTAATATGATTTATATGCTTGAGATTGTCGAAATAAACAAGAATTAGGTTGATTTGCATGTTAAACCCTAGATCTATGTGTTCATGTGATTCATCTTATTTAAACAAACTCCTGGTTAAGTATACATGACAATGGAATAAAGATTTATTCATATAATCGGATAAAAACCTGAGTTTTTGAAGAAAACATGAGAGAAGAACAAACTGTGTATTTTCGGCCTTTTCAGTCGACTGAAGTTGCCATCAGTCAACTGACGAGAGGTCATCAGTCGATTGATAGCAAGCATCAGTCGACTGACGGGCTTGTGTTTACCCTGTTGTTTTGTGAATGACCTTACCAGCCGACCGATGAGGTTGTCGGTCAACTGGTCAGGTCGGTTTTTGTGAGATTGAATCTTTTGCTTGTGTGTTTGTTTGGTGAGCATTTATGTGCAAGACGTGAGCCGATATTCATGCATAGTTCAAGGAGTACACGTATGGGGATTGAGTGTGTATGATTAGATTATTTGGGGTATCCAAATAGGTTACAATCGTTAAGAGTAACGGCTATTATTATATATATTATAATTATGATCGGTTTGGTGAGGTTAGTCAGGTCCCACAATGAGACAGATTGACTATACTCCAGGTGCTTTAGTCGGGTCCTACAATGAGACCGTAGATGGACTATACTTCTTTATCGGTCTGTATGGAGATGCACAGAGGTTGATATACCTATCTATCGGTCCGCATGGAGATATGCAGAGGTTAAAATACCTATCTATCGGTCTGCATGAAGATGCGCAGAGGTTGATATACCTAAAAATCGGTCCGCATGGTTATGTGATGAGTTATTATACTTAGTTATCAGTCTGTACGAGAGTGCGATGAATTGTACATACTTAGTTATCGGTCTGCACGAAGATGCGCAGAGGTTGATATACCTAAAAATTGGTCTGCATGGTTATGCGATGAGTTATTATACTTAGTTATCAGTCTGTACGAGAGTGTGATGAATTAACATACTTAGTTATCGGTCCGTACGGGAGTGCGATGAACTTGTATATCTAGTTATTGGTCCACACGAGAGTGTGATGATTTGACATATCTATTTTACCAGTCCGCACGAGGGTGCGATGGGTTAACGAATTCCAGAGAAGGATGATTCGATAAATAACCTAAGTTTAGGTAAATATTGACATCATCAATATTATCTATTGTGAAGGTATTTCACAACTTAGTTACACAAGATAGTATATCAATATTGGTTTTTCCCACTAAAGGTAGTATGAGCAGTTGATATGATATTTTTGGAGATGTATGATATAGTATTTCTTGTATTATCTTTCTTATTTTCATTTATTCTTAGTTTTGGAGTTAATATTTAGCGATTCACAATTTGAGATATATGGTATATACATAAGGGTTTCTTTGTTTGGATTATTTCACTCGACGTACCAGTCTCGTTTTATGAGTTTCTAATTATTGATTTTCTTTAGATTGTTTATCTTTAGTTCGATGTTAATATTTAGGTATCTATAATTTGAGACATATGGTATATACATGAGAGTTTCTTTATTTGAATTATTTCGCTCGACGTACTGCATCTCGTTTTGTAGGTGTCTAAATATTGATTCCATTAGATACGGGGGAAATGATCTAGGTAGACTATACACTTATAGGTAGAGCCTCCATCATACTTAGTAGCCCTTCCCCTGGGGTGGATGGAGATGATCTTGCTATAGCGCTCTGACGCTCTTGTTGTTGTTCTTTTTGTTTTAAACTTCTTTTCAGATAGTGAAACAGAGTTTCAGAGAGCCACAAGTTGACGAACTTTCAGTATAGTCGCTGTTATTTTATTTATTAGTTACTTTTGTTCCACCAATGTTTAGTCTTGTATTTAGTGGATTATTAGATTTGCATTTTATTTTGAGAGTTGAGAGCCTATGTATTTTCTTTTGACTCAGTGTATTGAGACGTTTATCTTTTTATATCAGATTGTTGAACAACTTTACTCAGTTGATACTTGACCATTAATGAGACTTATCATTACTTCCATGTCTGATTTCCTATGTTCATCACTTTTATATCTACTTGTACTTGTACTGTTTTATTTGATTCCACTAGAGAGATATTTCTGTGATGGTGAAACATGTCGTTATACAGTATGAGTGCATGGCAAGTTTGACATCCTTGGATTTACCTTGGACTGCAGCCTTGTGTGAACCCAGAGTCGTCACATAAATAGGCAATAGTGTGATTAAATCATCGATGGAGAGGTCAAATCAGGTGAGTGTTGCCTTATTTTTTGAATAGCTCGCAAAGTCTGAGCTCCATGGAGTTAGTCTATGTTTATCGTTATACTGTTAGGAGAGTATCTTCAATGGCGATGCCAGTTTTCATCTACATAGAGTTTAAGTTTGCCCAGGGTTGTGTTTCCGCGGAGCTATGTTCACTCTTATAAAGTTTGAATCTTGGATTTCCCCTCATTAAGTCATATCTTTTAGGTTCATTTGGTATCATCCAAATGACCCAAAGGTCCTTTTGCATTTAGCTAATCTTGTTGAAAGGTTAGTACTTTTTGACTGCCTATAATAACTGACTGGAAGGAAACTCGGTAAGATAATCGCTTTGTCATTATCTTGAAGTTTTGACCCCTTTGCCACTAACTCGATTACCATCCTACTGTAGTTGCTCAGATGCTCCAACATTATTGTACCGTCCATCATTCGTAGTCTATACAACTGATACTTTTAGTATAAGTTGGTGGATAAATTCTTTACTATGTACAACTCTTGAGTTTCTACTACATACCAAGTGTAGTTTTCTCCTCAATTACATGATATCCCACTTCATACGAAAGCGAGTGCAGTTTTCTCCTCGATTAGATGATACCCTACATCATAAAAAAGAGAGAGTGAAATCGCACTCCAAGCCTTCTGATCCAACCTCAACCACTTGTCTCTAGTCATCTTTTCCAGCTTCTTGTTTAGTCCTACTAAAGCTTGGTCCATGTAGGCGTCTAAAAATGCCTATAGGTATCCACGCACAGCTCGAGGCAGAGAGAAGGTGATGAACGCCACTATCTAAGTCTAAGAGGATTATCCGACGCCGATGAACACATGAAGCGAAACGGTGAACCAAATAGCCTATACACTCACCGGCCACCTCCAAGTGGCCCGTGTACTCACCAGCCACCAAATCGACGAACCAAGTGGCCTGCGTGCTAATCGGCCACCTCCAAGTGGCTCGTGTACTCACCAGCTACCAAATCGGCGAATCAAGTGGCCTGCGTGCTAATCGGCCACCTCCAAGTGGCTCGTGTACTCACTAGCCACCAAATCGGTGAACCAAGTGGCCTGCGTGCTAATTGGCCACCTCTAAGTGGCCCGTGTACTCACCAGCCACCAAATCAGCGAACCAAGTGGCCCGTACGCTCATCGGCCACCGACAAACTATCCATGCTTTTGCGAAACGAATCGGGAAAGCGTACAAGTCAACGAAACGACAAAAATGCACGTAACGACGGGACAAGTCAAAACCCGACAAAACAGATAAAGCCCCTGACGACCGAATCGCGCCAAAGCGACTCGGTTAGACCAGTGGCTCGGCCACGAGCCGAGCCACCATTTGGTGGCCCGGCCAGGGCCGAGCCACAGGTGGTTGTTCGGCCAAAATACGGTTTTTGGTTCTTTTATGGATTCTTTTGGGATTTGGGGTTCTAACTGCTCTGATATTGTTGTTAGACAGTTTCTAACTGAAGATAGAGAGGATCCTTCGTTTTGATCTAAGAAAACCACTAACCAAGCCCATAAATAGAGGCTCGGGTGTTCATTTTTGAGGATGAGATCAAGAGGGCGAGGTGCTGCCGGTTTCTCAAGTGCATAGCCACGAATTTCAGAGAGGGTTAGCAGATCTTAGCGATCTCCTGTGCATAAAGAGTGGAGTTCGAGAGATCTGAGACCCGTCCCCTATTCCTCCAGATTTAAGCTTGGTCTTAAATCCCGAGAAGAGCCGTGATTTTGCTTAGTCAAAATCGCCGCTACTGCAATTACTTCCTTCGTGAAGTGAGAGCATTGATTATCCAACTTCTGCTAACCGGATCTGATCCGCGGCGGTCCACGGATATTAACGTCCCCGGCACAGGCAAAGATCCCACGCAAGCAGCGGGTGATAAACGTCTGTTGCGCTGTTTGATAAGAGTTGTAATCTTTATTTTCATTGTATAAAGGAGATCTTATAAAAAGATCAACTTTTCTTTTCATTTGAGTTTATTGTAATGACCAAAGTTGTAATAGATTCGATGACAATGAAAAAATTAACTTTTGACCTAAACAAGCTGGCGACCACAGTGGGAACCAACAGCTTTGTTGCCGAAGCTGTCGTGCCGTAACCACGGATCCGGATCCCGGTTTACGAAGAGGATGAGTATGAGTTCGACCAACTAAAATTCGAGGAGTATCTATCGTCCTCCTCCAGATCCTCCGCCCCTCACAAGCGCAGGAAGATCAAGGCCCCCGTTGTCGCTGCAACCCCGCCTTGTAATGCCCCTCTGGCCTCCAATGAGCCCGGATCTACAGATCTGGACCTTTCCTCCACCAAGGAGTTAATTGCAGAAGGCACGCCAACCCTATCAAAGAGGGTACGCCAAAGACAACGCCAACGACTTGCGCGTCGACTCGGTAAGGCTTTGGAGCCGGTTGACGGGATTCGCTACGAAGCGGATCTGAAGTCCAGAAGGTGCAAACCCCTTCAGCAGCAAATGAATGGCATATCCTCCAAGCCAACATCGAATGAATGGATCCAAGTCAAACGGACCCGCTCAACCCTCGAGGAGCGCATTCAGAAGCGTCATGCCTTGATTGCGTACGCACGGATCCTCGTGCGAGAAGCACAAAAGCTGAAGCAGAAAGGAGTGGTCAAGAAGCCACCAAGATCACGCCGAGTCTGGAGGCCAAAGTCCAAATCGGCATCAAAAATAACCCAAACGGTGCCCGAAGGCGTCGGAGAAACCAGAAGACCAATTGGTGGCTCGGCCAAGTTCAAACCACCAAATAGTGGCTCGGCCAAAGTCAAACTACCAAATGGTGGCTCGGCCAAGTTCAAACCACTAAATGATGGCTCGACCAAGTTCAAACCACCAAATGGTGGCTCGACCAAAGTCAAACCACCAAATGGTGATTTGAACAAAACTCAGACTGGTTTGGTCCGTTTCATTGCTGATTCACTTCCTATAGTCCCGTCTGAGTTTCCGACGGCACTTATTCCTGTCCTGATGAATTCTACACTCCTGGTGATACCTCACGACCACAGAGACTTATCCTGTTTCAAGATGAGGATGACGGATCGCCTGGGTCCCTTGCACGAGGATCGAGGCAAAGTTCCGATCAAAGAACGCTTGGGTCCGGTGACTGAACCCCGAGCAATCACTCGAGCTGGGGGTCGCACACGCCCTCATAACAAGTCAGGGTCTTTCTATAATGGAAAAACCCATGCAATTGATCGCCTCGAACGGCGAATTAAAGACTAAGAGCCCGTCAAAAGCTCGCGCTCCCAAAAGCGTAGCTCCAAACGTGTGACTCTTAAGAACGCCAATAAGACAGCAAGCTCTCAGAAGGAAACGTGTTCGCCAGACGACGATGTTATACCTGAGAGATCGTGCCAACATGCGATAGGTTACTCCGGTCTTCAGACCGATGAGTTGTACTATCAGGCTAGGGGTACGAACAGACCTCCAAATAGAAGTACCCAAGAAACGAACTCTCATTGTCCGCGCATAAACATTATCAGGGCAGTTTTATCGGCATGTAGCTGCCCCAAGGCCGCTCCGCGGAGGGTCTTGATATTCGAGAGGATCTCTAACGGAATGGCCAAGTCCAGACCAAAGCGTCTCCGTAAAGAGCGATCGGCTGTTCAAGGTGACGAATTCCCGGAAGTCACAATAAATATGGCTGATAAGGGAAAGTCAATTCGACCTTCTAGCTCTGCCCCGCTTATATCGCATCGTCTAACCCGGTTGTGATCGGGAACTATTAGACAAAGGGATTATCTGAGAATGCAGAAGGGATTATCCTCCGATGATGAAACATCAGATGCCAACTCTGCAGTCGCTTCTGACCAAACGGTGTCTAGCCCAGGACAATCGCACGAGGCATTCATGGTCAACACCGAGCAAATCGCCAAAATTCTCGAGGATGCTCTAACCAAACAGAAAGAGGCATTCAAGATCAAAATGGAAATGGCTATGCTACGAATGAGGGAAGAGCATGACCAACAAATTCGGACTCTGTCCAACCAGTTCGGTGAATCCAGCCATCGTAACCTTGCTCACCAAGTAGGTAGCGATTCAGATGTGGATGAACGTCTCGATACTGAGAACCCTCCCCTTGACCAAAACGCTGGGGGTGGTCCTACCAATAATGACAACACTGGGGGTGGCCCCGTTATTCCTCTTAAGAATCGTCCAAGCCCCGATACGAGCGAGGATGAGAAAATGAAGGATCTCGAAAGCAAAATCAACACTCTGATGTCTGCTCGAGAAGTGAAAAGGACCGACATTCCGTGTCCATATCCAAGAGAGTGGGATTCGATCCTGTATCTGACGAAGTTCAACCTGATCAACTTCACGCCGTTCGACGGGAAGGGTTCGCCCACTCAGCATTTGATCTACTTTAAGTCCCACTTGGGTATGATCTCTGGCAATGAAGCCTTGATGGTTCGGTCATTCGTCGACATCCTTCGCGGGCCCGCCTTCGATTGGTACCGCCGTCTCAAGTCTATAAGCATCAATAGCTGGGATGATCTGGAGAGCCGATTCCTCGCTCATTTCTTTGATGATGACGTTGAGGTATCGATCAGGACACTCTTCGATGAGAAGTAAGAAGATGATGAGACAGTCGACGACTTCGTCAAGCGCTTCCGGAATAAAGCAATGAGCTACCGAGATCCGATCACGGAGGACTTCATCCTCCAGACATGTCATAACAACCTATCTATTGAGATATTGGAAGTTATGGGAGTCACATCGTCCAACACTTGGAAAGACTTGAAGGTGCGCGGTGAACAAGCCGAACGCTTCCTCCGAAGGAAGAAGGCCGAGAGGAGCCAACCGACGACTAATCCTCCAAACTTGAACTTCGCCTCCCGTGGTAAGGGTAAGGCACCTGCAGCTGTTGTTGGTGATAATCAAACGTCGCAACAACAACCCCGTAGGCAGCAAAAGACTTCGGATCCGAAACTCTAAAAAGAGTATTCCTTCAAGGACGAAGACGTTCCAGCCATCTTCGAATCCCTCCTTGAAAACAACAAGATCAAGCTACCACCTATCGTCAATCAGGAGGAAGCTGACAATACTGCAGATCCAAAGTACTGTACGTATCACAGGAGGATCCTTCATCCCACTAAGGATTGCTTTGCTATCAAGAATGGCATCCAAACCTTGGCTGAAGCCGGCGTTATATCGCTTAATTAAGTCGAATGAAGACTCCAATAAGTATAAGAGTATAAACTGCTCCTTCCTACACTCCGAAGAGTATACGAGTATAAACTGCTTCTCAATACTCCAATAGGTATACGAGTCTAAACTGCTTCCCACTCTTGACGGGAATTTCCTGGAGAATTTTTATGCATATTATTCTTAAGGATAACCCGGTCATGTAACTGAGTATAATGTCAGACCCAGTTCCGCAAAGGAAGCTGGGGGTGGGTGATTTGTGTAACGGGAAGTTCCCGGAAGAATCCTACATGTAATTTTCTTAGGGATAACCCCGTCATTATGAACAAAGTGATAAACACTAAACTCCTATTATGATTTCCGAGCACTCTTTTGTTGAGATGAGATTCGATCACTTTGTTGGATTAATCTTTCCTCACAAAACTCTCTTTGGTGCTTGACGACTCATAGTCTTCCACCATAAAACCCCCCACCGATCAGACTAATTGACGGTAAGACCACCAAAATTCTGTCCTGTTTAATCCATTCAAACTTCCACTATGTTCGTGCACTCAACACTTTCATGGTTAGAGTCCGGATATAATGTTTAGAATTTTGATCTGTCAATCCTTGATGAATTGTCAAGCCCCTTCGTGTTAAGTCCTTATCACTTAACACCAAGAATCTCTACTGAATGATTTGTACAAGTCAATACTCCCACTGTGATTTGTACAAGTCAACACCTCCACTGTGATTTGTACTCCCACTCCCACTGTCCACTTGGTCAAACCTTCCTACAGTTAGGACCACATCCAAAATCCCCTCTCGATTCCTCCAATGAATGAGAGGTCCACAAATCGAGTGATCAAACCTATAAAAGTTAGGGTCATCTCACACTCCCACTCTCACTTGGTCAAACCTTCCTACAGTTAGGATCACATTCAAAATCCCCTCTCGATTCCTTTAATGAACGAGAGGCTCATTTTCAAATCGAGCGATCAAACCTTCCTACAGTGAGGATCGTCTCAAACCTCCTATTCGGTCAAACCTTCCTATGGTTAGGGCCGAAACCAAAGTCCCCTTTCGATTCCTCCAATGAACGAGAGGTCCACTGCTAAACCGGATGATCAAACCTTCCTACAGTTAGGGTCACCTCAAACTCCCGCTTGGTCAAACCTTTCTACAGTCAAGGTCAAAACCATAATTCACTCTCGATAAACGAGAAATTCACCTCTAGTTCGGTAATCAAACCTTCCGACAGTTAGGGTTATTCGAATCTTTTTGATTCTCGGAGTGGAGATCTCACTCTTAGTTTCGCCTTCCCGGATTCTTGAAGTGGAGATCCCACCTCGAGTCTCCTTTCCAACTGGAGATAGAATATAAAATTCTTCCTCTTCGGTGTTGAGAGATAGAATATAAAATTCTTCCTCTCCTATTTCGGGTTCGTCTTTGCCCCAAGAGAAGACACCATCCTTCAACTCCATAGCCGGTTTAGTCTTTCACCGATTAAAAAAGACACCAGAATACCAGTCTGGGGTATTTTATCCCGAAGCCTAAGTAGGAATAAGTCAGCGCTTAACCCGTGCTGTTGGGTGGTTCGTTCCCGTAAAAACGACCGAGTCTACGTATTCAACATCGTAGCAACAAAAATCCATGCCTTTTATGCATGGGGAATTTTATCCCGAATCCTGAGTAGGGATAAGTCAATGCCTAACACGCGTTGCCGGTTTAGTCTTTTACTGTTTGAAGAGGACACCAGAATCCGAATCTGGGGACTTTTATCCCAAAGTCTAAGTAGGGATAAGTCAGCACCTAACACGCGTTGTCGAGTAGTCTATTCCCGTGAGAAAGACGAAGTCTACGTATTCAATATCGTAGCACTAAAAGAGTTAACTCTTTTAGCATAACGTTACATGCGGAACGGACTTAAATAATCCGCATGCAAACCCGATTCAAATGGTAATCAGTAAAGGCACCTCAAATCCGTTGAAGGCTAAGGATTTGCCAAAAATCCTAAGTCAGCGTCTAACACACATTGCCGGGTAGTCTATTCCCGTGAGAAAGACGAAGTCTACGTATTCAATATCGTAGCATTAAAAGAGTTAACTCTTTTAGCATAACGTTACATGCAGAACGGACTTAAACAATCTGCATGCTAGCCCGACTCAAACGGTAGTCGGTAAAGGCTTATCAAACCCGTTGATGGCTGAGAATTTATTAAAAATTCTATAAATGTGAGTCATTGAAGTATCAGCTTCATTAGTTGGTCTCGTGATTTGAGCATCCAACAAATTCGGAATAAGATCCACACGTGCAGATGAATCAGCTTTAATAGTTGGTCCTGCAGCTCAATATTTGGGACTGCCATGCTCCAATACCTTAAGAGCTTAAACTGTGTATACTCCAGCAAACGTACGAGTATAAACTGTATTAACGCCAATCAACGCGTTGCGATAAAAGTCAACGCTAATCAATACAAAACCCTAAGGCCAACGTCGAGCAATGCGTAGCCCTAGGTCAACGTCGGTCAACGCGTTGCGACAAAGATAATTAGCTCAAAGTCAACTCAATGACACGAGCTAAAACCAACTCACCAATTTCGATTCAAGACTTTGACAATGGTCAGACGATAAACGCAGCGCCGGAAGAACTTCATCTATTCGACAAAGCACTGGATAGACTGAAGGCTGAGGAAGTCAAGAATTGAAACAGTTCACAGGTCCTTTGACACCGACTAAAGGCGGGGGACTATCATATCCAAAGTGTTCCAGACTCCTCCATAAAAGAATGAGTTTGAAATACTTTGGAGGGGGTATTTGTAGGCGTCTAAAAATACCTATAGGTATCCACGCACAGCTCGAGGCACAGAGAAGGTGATGAACGCCACTATCTAAGTCTAAGAGGATTATCCGACGCCGATGAACACATGAAGCGAAACGGTGAACCGAATAGCCTATACACTCACCGGCCACCTCCAAGTGGCCCGTGTACTCACCAACCACCAAATCGGCGAACCAAGTGGCCTGCGTGCTAATCGGCCACCTCTAAGTGGCCCGTGTACTCACCAGCCACCAAATCGGTGAATCAAGTGGCTTGCGTGCTAATCGGCCACCTCCAAGTGGCTCGTGTACTCACCAGCCATCAAATCGGTGAACCAAGTGGCCTGCGTGCTAATCGGCCACCTCCAAGTGGCCCGTACGCTCATCGACCACCGACAAACTATCCATGCGTTCGCGAAACGAATCGGGAAAGCGTACAAGTCAACGAAACGACAAAAATGTACGTAACGACGGGACAAGTCAAAACCCGACAAAACAGATAAAGCCCCTGACGACCGAATCACGCCAAAGCGACTCGGTCAGACCAGTGGCTCGGCCAAGGGCCGAGCCACCAAATGGTGGCTCGATCAGGCCGAGCCACGGGTGGCTGTTCGGCCAAAATACGGTTTTTCGGTTCTCTTATGGATTCTTTCGGGATTTGGGGTTCCAACTGCTCTGATATTGTTGTTAGACAGTTTCTAACTGAAGATAGAGAGGATCCTTCGTTTTGATCTAAGAAAACCACTAACCAAGCCTATAAATAGAGGCTCGGGTGTTCATTTTGAGGAGGAGATCAAGAAGGCGAGGTGCTGCCGGTTTCTCAAGTGCATAGCCACGAATTTCAGAGAGGGTTAGCAGATCTTGGCGATCTCTTGTGCATAAAGAGTGGAGTTCGAGAGATCTGAGACCCGTCCCCTATTCCTCTGGATTTAAGCTTGGTCTTAAATCCTGAGAAGAGCCGTGATTTTGCTTAGTCAAAATCGCCGCTACTGCAATTACTTTCTTCGTGAAGTGAGAGCATTGATTATCCAACTTCTGCTAACCGGATCTGATCCGCGGCGGTCCACGGATATTAACGTCCCCGGCACAGGCAAAGATCTCACGCAAGCAGCGGGTGATAAACGTCCGTTGCGCTGTTTGACAAGAGTTGTAATCTTTATTTTCATTGTATAAAGGAGATCTTATAAAAAGATCAACTTTTCTTTTCATTTGAGTTTATTGTAATGACCAAAGTTGTAATAGATTCGATGACAATAAAAAAATCAACTTTTGACCCAAACAGTCCAAGTCATGTTGAATGTTGAATCAAGACTGTCTCCATCCTTTTCTACCAAAGCTTGAAATCCCTCTTACCATTGAACTTTTCAATCTCGGTCTTCATCACTGAAGAACTTTTTGATTTCATGTTGCAATATCAAACCTTTCTTCAAAGACAAGTTTGATTTAATCAAAATTCATCTCTAATACCAATTGTTGATGCACGCTACCCATAACCCGACACCAATCATCAGCCACAAATCAACATTCAATGCAGTAGCATCATCGATTAGATCTCCTCTTTCTTCGTTAACCAATCAATCACCGGACAATGTGGAAACACCAAGAAGCTTGTGTTTGAACAAAAGAGAATAGCAATATATCGCAGCAGAAAAGTAGATCAAGAGTACAAAGACATCAAATCTACTTGGTTTGGCAATCACCTACATACACTAGGAGAGATTTGAGTCTTCTTGATATTAGTGATTATAAAAATACAATTTTTCTCGTGATCTCTAATGATTTTACAAGAAACACTCCCTCAATCTCACCAAAACATCTTTTAAAATTCTATATTTCTCTTCTTAGTTCTTTCTATCCCTCTTTGACAATGTGCAACTCTACTTTGGTTTAGATTCTCTAACCGTAGACCTAGAAGACCACTTTTATATGTCCTAAAATTGGATACAATACCATATAGAATTCTTAGCCTGAATAGAGTACAAAGCAGACCAAATTAGAAAACATCAGTTTGAACCGGTCTAAGTCACCGGTCCGACCGGCCAGTTTGACCGGAGGGTATACCGGCAAAGATTTTTGCTGGTCGGACCGGTCGGTGCTGTCGCCCGTCGTCACCGTTTCGTCACGTTTCGCTTTCTGCTTTGTTTCCGATTCTTTTCGATGTCTTGAAAGCTGAAATACAAGGTTATTTTTTCACCATTTTCTCATTCACTCCCTCTATTTCTCATTCTGTCTCTCCTCTATTAGGAGGAACACATAACTAATAAGATTATTAGTGTAATTTAACTAAGATCAGTAGGCTTGATTTGGTAGGGTGTACCCTGCCATGCCTAAGAGTTAATCATACTACGGTAAAACATTTGGACATAATCCATCCATACACGAGCTAGGTATTTTCAAATAACTTAAGAGTGATCCAATTTCGAAATATGAAGATTTGAGGGTACGTATACAATTAAAGAATATTTAGGTGTACATCGGCAGAAACCCGTTATATAATTTTGAGTTAGATAGCAACTAGAAAACATTACTAATTAAGATTGAGCAATTATACTTCAAAGACAGCATGACGCGCGGGGAAAAAACAACTAAAAGTAGCAAAAGTGGGAGCACTAAAAACACGACGAAGGGTACACATGGCTACCGCAGGGAATATTTCAGAGATTTTTACAAGAGAGACATACATTCCACTACTTTCATAGCAAAGCATAAAGTTTTTTTTAATCTATTTGTAGGAGATACACCAAATAGCTTTGGAGTTGGGTTCAGCTCCCAATTTCTGCAATGCTGTGCAAAGCTGGCCTCCACTGACCTGAGCGTGACGCCGCCCCACTTCTCCTGCTGCAGTTCTCCACCGCCGGCTCCATCTGCTCCTCGACTACCTGTCATTTTTTTTTTCAACCCCCCAAAAATTGTGATACATCTCTACTACATAATGCAGTCATTACATTTTATATATTAACCAGTTTAAGTTGTAGACAGAGTCCATGTACTGTCGCTGTTTTGAACTTACTACCCTCTTAGACATATTATATTTTTACAGATAGACCCAATTTCTCAACGGATGGACTGATTTCGAACATTTTGTAGATGATTTGCAGATGATAATAACAATTTCAGTGATCTAGAGGGGCTGATCTTAAAATATGAAAGAATTGAGGGAGTTATATCTAAATAGCCCAAACGAGGAAGATAACCAATCAAATGCCCATGGCAACTTTTAATTGAAGAACTTCAAGAAATTGATGGACCGTGCACAGCAGCATGCTACAATACTACTGTGAATCTGTGATGGATTGATGGGAGAGAAAAAATTGATTTATAACCAGATTCTATATTAATTGTGTACGAGTTGAAAGGAAATGAGGGAGGAGAGGGGTGATCGGACCGGAGCAGCAGTCTAATTGGTAAAGAGCGTACTTGAAAACGAAATAAGAAGAGAGCGAGAGGTGATTGGACCCAGCACAGACTCGTCGGCGTAACTTTTGTCTCTTATCTTTATGCTCACGCTTCCGTCCACTCCACGTTATTTAAGAGGTGTTTGTTTCATTTTTTTTTTATACAGGGTAGATTACAAATTCTAAGATGAGAAAGTAGATTTTTTTGAGTTTATGGATTCTATATTCTTTGTTTGATTAAAAAAAATAAAGTTTGAAATATTAAACACCCAAATAATAAAAAAACAAATATATTATAGCATTTGTGAAATCTACTTTTTGAGGGAGGATTTAGGCTAGATTTCAAATTCTAAAATTTGTAATGCTACAATTTGAGTTTGAAACAAACAAAATACAAATTATAGGATTACATATCCCGAAATATTGATGAAACAAAAAATATTTTAGAAATCCCAATCTATGTTAAAAACCCTATGAATTTCAAATCGCATGGTGAAATTCATATCCTAAAATTATAGGATTTGAAACAAGCACCCCCTAATACTACAGTGCGCACACATGCAGTACAGAGTTAATAAATCCCATACTGAAAACATCTCCTTCGCTTTATTCCATTTTTAATTAAAAGGGATTTACTCAGTTTTGATTTGATAAAAACTAGGTCCTATAGTGTTTATCGAATGAGCTAAGTACATTAATCTTTTTCTTTACCCCCTCTTACTTAACCCTTTATCAAACGTGTCCTTAGGGATTAAGTGCTCCTATAGTGTTTATCGTCTATAAAATTAAAAATAAGTATTTTGATTTTAGGTGTTGTTTAGTGACAGATTAAGTGATCGATTAGCTGAAGGTTTACCCATTATAACTTGTACACCATAAAGTACTTAAAAACCAAAGGTCCTATTGACATTTAGCGGGATTTAAGGGAGAAGGGTTAATCTTGGGATTAAACGAGGCAACGCAATGGTATTATTTAAAAAAAAGATGGAGTATCTCTTAATCTGTCTAAAAATAGATGGTAAACCACTCACTTGAGCGGGCTTTATTTCATGTGACCTTTTCGTGTTGTACCAGTTATAATGGTAAACCTTCTCCTAATCACTTAATCTGTCCATAAACAACAAGTAGAACTAAAATATTCATTTTAAGATTAAAAAAAACGATAAATACTGTAGGAGTACTTAATCCCTAAGGGGGACACTTGGGCTAGATTCGTAGAAAACAAATCCCATAACGAATATGTTTATTTATTGGATCAAGCATCTGGATCTATGTCCAATCGATCTAATAATCAAATTATACATACCAATAACCTAAATTATAAAAATTAGTATTTTTTAACATCTCTTTACTAGTTTGGTATTATTTGTTGTTTCAATGAACTTTTTGGTATTAGAACTCCACATAATCTCCAATTAGGTATTAATTTTTGCCACGGATAAAAATCTCTTAATCTATAAAAAAATGGATGGTGGTAAACCACTAGCTTTGTCGCTTTTACTCGTTCTGACCTCTCTAGGGATTTAATTTGGATCTCCTCCACTATAAAGAAAATAGCAGAGAGACCAATACTTTTAATTCCAAATGTTGATTATTGATGAGTGATTGTGATACATTCTAAATTTAACACTCACCATGTCTTAGTGTGTTCCACTCATTCTAAATTTGTATTCAAAAGGGAAAAAAATCATAATCACTCACTAGATAATTAATAGTTATGATTAAGTTGTGATTTCTCCACTATTTTTTTGGTAGGGAAGATGTTGACCCTATAGTTTTGATGATGATTTAGCAAACAATTCATTACT
>BQKN01041747.1:0-24118 GCA_022839385.1 Asparagus kiusianus | reverse complement strand
CAGCATCAGTGTTTGATGGGGAATCAGCTATCTTATTATAAATTTTATACAGCCTACATGAACCATCCCCAAATGTTATAAATAGGAACAGTTCAAGAACCACGCTACTTGGATCATGAACTGTCGTGTTAGACCAAGCACTACAACGGTTAAGGTATCGGATGAGTAACCGTTCCCGTAGGCCTATGAGGACGGTTTTATTGTCTAACGGGACGGTTATAAACTGTCTCCATAGACCCATTTTTCGTAGTGTCCAGAACATCCCACTGTTTCTTGTCTCGTCACTTCCCGACTACATTATCTTCCTATAACTTTTTTTCCTTGTACAGGTCATTATTTTATGTGTTATAATTTTTATATTATGTTTTTTATTTGACTTATGTATCGTTTGATTTTATTGATTTTTGTATTATTTATTACATTATTTTATGTATCACACACAATATTATAATGTATATTTTTTTTAAAAAAAAGTATAAGTAGCATAGTCTAATGAATATTTTCACATCACACTATATATATTTGTTATGCGTACAATGTATTTTACACATCATCACAATTCGCATCATGCATCATACATTACTTATACATTTTCAATTGTTCAAATCATGTTCATTAAGTGTTTCATATTACTCTAGATTTTACATATACATCACATAGCATATCTGATATTCAGATTATTTTCTTGTGTTTAAATACACTTTTGCATATCTACATTGTGCGTGTGTGCATATCATCTATCGTTTACTTATATTCTAGATTATTATATATTATTCGTATTTTTAGTGATATACATTAATAAGTTCATGATTTTGATATTCTACATACGCATTCTTATTCTTTATTTTTTTCAACTCACAACATTTTCAGTAAATAGTCATCTTATCAATCAGTTTTGTCTTGTTTAGGTTGTTTTAGTATGTTCACATTGGTTTCATTATTTCTAAGAGCAATGTATTACTATTTTTATATTCAAACAATTACTCATTTTGTTAGGTTTATAATTTGAGTTACTAATTATATATGTTTTTGTTACATTATCTCGTATCATTAATTATTGTTCTTTATAACTAATGTAAAATATAATTCTAAATAGCATTCTGGGTGTGTATGGTATTTACTCATAGGTTGTTTATAGTGTATTTGCATATTTGTTGTTTGTTTGCTTCGTTATCGATATGTATATTGCCACAAATAACAAAATAATATTTGGGCAATATACATTGTATACATATGTTATTTTAATATTTATTTTATAGTATTTATAGATTTTTTTATGTTATTGTTTGTTGTTCATTCTCTATTCATTATTTTCGTTTACTTGTGTTGTGTTTTACTTTTTCATTCTTTTATACTTACTATTCTTTTTTCATTATAGTTTATTCAAGTAGATCATTATATTTATGATGTATACTATTTATTGATTTATAGTCATTCTTCATTTATAGTATCAACTGTTTCTAATCATGTTCTATTTCATGTATTACTAGTGTTTATTTTCACATGTTCATCAATCATTCATGGTATGTTTATCTACAATATATCGATATTTTATTATACGAATTTATGCTCTTCTTATATTTTTATTTGTTTATATATCTATTTTATCTTTCATTGTTCACGTTTTATGTATTATACATCTTTATTTATGTACTTTATGTTGATCGTATTTATGAGATTTTTGACTACTATATAATATATTGTTATATCTAAATTGATTTTGTACGATAATGATTATAATTATTGTATCTTGCTTATATTTATTATTTTACCTTATGAATATTACTAATATTTCTGATTACCATATTGTTTGTCGAATATATAATTATGTCATTCCTATTACGTTTTGTATAATATGTTTATTTTGAATCGTTTGTTTGCTCTTATGTCCATTTTGTCATGTAATATTTTTATGACTATTTTCATCATAATTTATCTTATTAGCATGATTAGTACTATGAGTATTCAGACTTTTATATGCTTATTATTATGTATGTGTTTTTATTTTTAACGGCTATTATACATGATGATTATATTTACTATATTATATAAACATGTTTAATATTTGGCTTAGTATTGTGTCTCGTATGATAAATATTTACTATCATATGCTCTCAAATTTTTTTGATTATACTTACAACTATTTTTATTGAATTTATTATCATGTTCTATCTTTACTAATTGCTATTTTTGATTATTATATTTATGCTTCTTTACGTGTGTTTATGTTTTTAACTACTTTAAACATATGTTGCTATAATACAATCTTTAATCTTTTTAACATAATTGCAAAAAAAAAAATTTGGAATTTGTGTCTTATATGTCTTATTGGTTGAATGTGATTTGCTTATTGCATTCAAGTGTTTTATTTATAATTATATATATATTATATATCTTGAATGTCTATTCTACTAACTGATTGTATGATATTTCTATTGTGATTTAATTTTTAGTATTTTTATGTCTTTTTATGTTGTCTATAATGTTGTCTAAACTATATGTATGTTTGATTCTTTGCTATTTGTTTTGCTTATATACTCTTTAATTTTATTTTATTTTTGCTTTTGCTTGTATACGATTTATTTGTTATTTGTATTATGTTTTTATATTTTTGTGTTTTATCATGTTTATTATCTGCTTATGTATAAGTGATTTATATTTTATTGAGATCTTTTTGTTTTTTATCTTCTTTATGCTCTTCTTTTAATTATTTATATTGTTGAGTTAATATGTTTTATCATATATTCTAGTGATTGACAATTGGTGATTGACAATTGTTTGAATTATGTATTTATATCAAATTTTTGTTGGCTATATATTTGTTATATTTTTCCAATTCAGTGTTATTGATTATATTTTAATACTGTGATGTGTTGTCTTATGATACTATATCAATAATATTATGTTGATATTATATTTTTCTATAATTGTATATTTGTTATTGACTTCTTTGCTATTAAACTATGTTAACTGATACTTATGTTTTTATATATGCCTAGATGTTGTGTTATTTTATAACTTGATATGTATCAACTATTTTATTTACAATATACACACTTCTTTATGCCTGTACAAACTCTTTCAAATATATGTTCACTCTCTTTATGTTTTACTTACCTCTTTCTTATTATTTATACTCATTAACTGCCTCAATGATATCTTTTGAAAATGATTGATCAAGTATATTTTCCGATTCTGTGTATTTGTATTCATACATGCCCTTTCAATTATCTGTACTTCCATTAATTTTGATTGCATATTATACTTTTTTATTAATCATGTGATGTTTTATTATACTGCATGTGATTTGCGTATTGTGTGATTTGTCTGTGTTAAGATTATATTTTATTTATACACTATGATTAATACTTGTGTATATTTATTGACCTTTTGATGAATTAGTTTAACGATTAGTATTAGTTTTGTTTTGTTGTGGTTAATTTTGTGTGTAGTGTATGCTTTGTATTATTGTATTTGGCTACCTTTGTTGTTTATATGTTGAATCTTAATCGTCACATCTTATATCTTTTCTTGCATCGTTCTTGTATTACATTTCCCTTGCTTATGGACATGCAGTTTATTTTGAATCTTTCTCTATATGAGTTGAATTGAGTCTCTCGTTATTTTGTTTCTTTGTACATCATCCTTATTTTAATTTCGAGGATGGAATTTGTTTTAAGGGGGTAGAATGTAATGACCATGAATTTTCAATACTAGTTTAAATAATTTTCCAGTATTTTAAAATATTAAATTATTTTTTTAAAAGAGTGTTTATATTTTCTCGACTTTCTAGATATTTCTATGATTTAAAAATCTAGTTTTATATTAATTTTAATAGTTTTACTAATTACAAATTTATTTGTTATAGCAAAAACTTTTTAATTTATTATTTAATTTTATATTATTGTTATTAATTAATTTATATTGATATTTTCCTTATTTCCTCCCTAATTACCCTTAATTATTCTCCTTAACCTTAATCCCTCTCCTATATAATCCCCTCTCTCTCTCCTCATCATCAGATTCTCTCTTTCTCTCTACAATCAATCTCTCTCATCCTCTCTCTCTCCTCATCATCAGATTCTCTCTTTCCCTCTCCAAACAATCTCTCTCAGCCTCTCTCTCCTTTTATTTCTCCCCTCTGTCTCTCTCATTTCTCATATCTCGTTCTCTCTCCCTCTTCCCTTTTCATCTCTCTCAAACAAACCCAACACCCAGCCTCCTAAGCTCCGATGATAGCAACCACGAGGCCCGACATCCTATCTCCGACCACCACCCCCACTACCGCCAACCACCAACACCCTCCGACAAGATTTGCCCCGACCTCCTCAGCTCCACCTCAGACCCCGTCCTCTCCTCTCCACCGTCTCCCTCCTCAACCGCCACTATCATTGCCCAACCGCCGAGCCATCCTCCGCGCTGCCTAAACCCCCAGCACCATCCCGATCCCCTCGCTACCAAATCCACTCGCCACCATGCTCCCGAGCTCACCCCTAACCACCACCCGTCAGTCGAGCCCGAACCCCATCCCCCAACATCACCGACAGCTCGCCCTCCTCCTGAACTCCCCAGACTCGCTGAGCTCCGCTTCAGACCTAGTCCTCACCTCTCCACTGCCTCCCTCCTCAACCGCTACTGTCATCGCCCCACCGTCGAGCCATCCTCCATGCTACCCGAACCCCCAGCACCGCGCTGATCCCCTCGCTGTTAGATCCAATCGTCACCATGCTCCCGAGCTCACCCCGACCAGAACCAGTCAGCCGAACCCGAACCCCAGCCCCATACATCGCCGGTAGCTTGCCCTCCTCCTGAACTCCTCTGATCGGCTGCCCCTCCATTTCCATGTTGCTCAGTCATCGCGTGGTTGTGCCTCCACCCTCAGCTAAGATCTGTCATCCTCCTGATCCGATGTCATCAGACCCGCACTACCTCCTCGGCACAAACCCGCTGCTCGCGTCGCCGAACTATCATGCCATATTCGCAGCGGCGTCACAGCCTCATCCGCAGGCCCTTAGCCTCTTAGGCAAGATCCTATTTCTCTTGACTCGTTATTTTATATTTGTATCTGTCATTAAATTAGTTGCATAGATTAGACTATGATTAGTTATTATCTGCATGGATTGGTTGATGATAGATGAGAATAACTAATATTGTAAGGATAAGAATTATTTTCAGAGAAAAAGATTATTTGAATTAATAGATTATTATATTTAAAGATTATATTTAGAATTATTATAATGAGAAAATAATTTATTTTAGAAGACAGAATATTAAAAAGAATATTTAAAGAATAATTTTACAATTACTTAAAAGAGTTTAGTTTGGAAGAAGGGATTATTTTGAATTGTTATAATAATAAATAATTAAAAAGGAGTTATTTTGAAAAAGGATTTATGTTGAACTAGTATATGATAAAGTAATTTAAAGGAAAGTATTTTAGAAAAATGTTATTTTTTTAATTACATAGATGGTGTTCATAATTTTATGACTCTTAATTTTGATTATTTGTGATATGCCATGACATTAGTGCTCATGATCTGTTGTATTTATTCCTTGTTGTGATTGAGAACCGTTAGTAGTTCATGACTTTAGTGGCCTTGCGTGTCATGTACAAGACCTAGAAACATGTGTATGTTGACTTAGAAAAATAAGAAGAGCTGGGGTGGGAAAGTCTTGGTTCATGTGATTGGATGTGGCTGTTGATGTATCTTTCAGGCTCGCACCAGTGAATTCGTGTAGTCACTGGGGTTGGTTTGTTGGGCTAAAGTGAATTTGTGTAATCATTTTGGTCAGTGAATTTGTGTAGTCACCCGAGTTTTTCTTGAGTTTGGACCATGCCGAAATTGGATTGTGTGTTGTCCTCTGATTGATTCGTGTAGCAGTATTGGATGAATGTAGAGTATTTGTGAATAGTCAGTTATCAGATAATACGAACATTGACTCTATGTGAGACATGGACCAATAACCTGTTATAGGATGGTTAGTTACATAACCTCATTACTTAGATGATTATGGATTCTTGTGAGATGTTAACTAGTTGTATTTCTTTTCATATACAGATTAGGATTAATATTTAAATATCTACAATTGGAGATATATGGTATATACATGAGGGTTTCCTTATTTGGATTATTTCGCTCAAGGTACTACGTTTCGTGTATTAGATTTTTAAGTATTAATTCCATCTAGTTGTACGACTTTGTTACTTGGTTGATTTTTGGATTCATTTGATTATTATATACTATTGGTGGATTGCATCTAGTTTTTAGTATTCCAGCTGCATGCTTCTATTTATTATTACTGTTATTGTATTGGTCATTATACCGTTTCTAATCTTCCTTGTGGGATCTTGTCGTGTGCCATGCACACTGGCGTACTCCTGTTCTCTTAGGTCGTACGTCATATTTAGAGGATAGATAGGTTCAGTCATAGCCAGAGTATTTTCAGCAGGAGTGCTTTGCAGATAGAGCAGAAGAAGAAGCCGAAGCTTAGTTTTTCCTTTTAGTTGTTGATGGTCCTTGTTTACTTATGTAGCACTTTCTATTCCCGTTTGATCGATGTATTTTTATATTTCTCTAGTATTCAGTTGGGTGGATTTGTACAAGGGCATGTTGACCCGAATATTATGTCTGAGATGATATTTTATTTGTGATATGTATCATTCTGTTATGAATTATTTATTATATTCTTGCTACTGAGATCGGGGACTTGTGCCTTCGCATTATATTATTTGACACTTAACATATTAGATTGAGTAGAAGGGGTCTAGTACTTATTTCTCCTCAGTCTAATACGTCACGGGCTT
The DNA here is from genome assembly GCA_022839385.1 of Asparagus kiusianus. Lineage (NCBI taxonomy): Eukaryota > Viridiplantae > Streptophyta > Magnoliopsida > Asparagales > Asparagaceae > Asparagus > Asparagus kiusianus. The sequence continues at coordinate 17,313 of BQKN01041747.1, read as the reverse complement.
GTTTGCGTCCCGATTCTCTGGTATTTTGGAAAGTGGGGTGATAGGCAAAATCTGCAAGTGCACAGACTCGTTGTAGCTATCAAGGTCGATCTCACAGGGACTAGGGTTAATTACCAAATCTCACGTTATTCGACTAGCTAAATCTAATAATTTCCTTTAAAATTATCTCTTAATATAAAAATTCCAAAATAATCTTCTTAAAATATATTTTATTATTATTTATGACAATAATACTTTTTAATTTTATAAATGATTCCTATGATATTTTATAAAATAATCTAAAATACCCTTTTTCTCTAAATAAAATTCTTTTAATCATAACAATTATTCAAAAATGCTCCTTATCCAAAATAAATTATTTTCTCAAAATAATTCCTTTTAAAATATTTTCCTTATTATAAATAATTCTAAAAAATACTCTATAAATATATTCTTCCTTTCAAACAACACGAAATTAACCATAAACTATATTTTTTTGACATACTTATTCATCATTTATAACATCGTTTGACAGAATATATTCACCGTAATATTATCAATAACCACACAATTAATATCATATCGGCACAAACTAATCTACGCATATACATAATATATTCATAAGAGATATAAAATAAGAGATAAAAATAATTAAGTTAATGAGACAACGAGCAAGAGGGATCTTGCCTTGGGGTATTGTCAAACGAATCGACGAGACTACGGTGGATCTGAACAAGGGACGACATGGATGTGACTCACTGAGGTGAAGGCTGCTATCGGCGGCATCGGGTTTGAGCAGCATTGGGGAGGCACTGTAGGTTGAACAGTGGGGATCGTCGGTGTTCGTCGAAGTTTGATGACGACGTGGTTGTCGTCGGAGGGGGTCGAGTAAGGCTGATGAAGGTGCGGCAGGCGTTGCTAACGACGAGGTGGTGGGGTAGGAGGCGAGCAGGGGACGAGGTGGAGGACCGAAAACTGTCAGGGAAGCAGCGTGGCGAGAGGCTAGTTCAACGGAGGCGACGGCACGCAGGAGAAACTAGTGGCTGCAAGGGGCTTGGGCGCGAGTTCGGGTGGAGGTGGAGATGGCTGACGGCTGGCGGAGGCATGAGGGCGGCAGGACTGGCAGGTTTGTCGGCGTCGGTAGCCAAGGCGGCGGGGGGCTGAGGGCGACGAGGTGGTTGTCGGGGTCTCACGGCGCTGGTTGCAGCGTGGAGGGGAGGCGGCGGTCGCGGCTGGGGCGCTGGCGGTTGTCGGGTGGTTGAGGGAGGAGCGGCGAGTGGCGGTGGCTTGGTCACGCGGGCGGGGAAGAGAAGGGTTTAAGGAGGAGAATGTAGCAGTTTTCTCTTGGGGAGGGAGGAGAGAGATGAAGTGATGGGGAGAGAGAGAAAAATGCGGCTGGGGAGTTCACGTGAAAAAGAAAGAGAGGCGCTACAGTCACACCCTAAACCACACTTCCAACCACACTCCTCTCTCACTACAATGCACTGGGGCCCACATGAGAATTTTTTTAAAATTCTCATATGGACCCCAGTGCACTGTAGCAAGAGAGGAGTGTGGATGGAAGTGTGGTTTAAGGGTGTGCCTCTAGCATTTTCCCAAAAGAGGGGATTGCCTATATATAGGTTAGGCTAGGGTTAGAGTTAATTATTTTAAAACGAAATTAATTAAAAAGAAATAACTACTAATATTTAAAAATCAAAATAATTACAGGATAATTATCTACAATTAAAAACGTACCAGTTGTATTAATACAACCGCTGATACGCAACTGAAGAAATAATACTATAAATTATATAATTAAATAAGAATAATTAATAAAAATATAATTACTTATATTTAAAAACAAAAAATTAAGGAAGAATTATCTACACATTAAAACGTACAAGTTGTACTAATACGACAGATAATATACAAAAGTAGTAATAATACAACAAATTGTACAAAATAATATGAAATAATAATACAACGTATTATACGAAAATATGCGTAATAATAATAATAATCTCACGTATTATTCAAAATGATACATAATAGTATCGACAACACAGCGGATGAATTCTAGAAATTTTTACTGCACTAAATAAATTTATAAATATCAAAATTATTTAAATAAATATATAATAATATTTTTAAATTATAGAAAATTGTAGAAAATCGAGAAAAATATAAATACTCTTTTAAAAATAATAATTAAATATTTTAAAATGCTAGAAAACTATTTTAACTAGTATTAATATGAGCCCATCGCATACTAAGGAGGATCCTCAAGCCCCTAGAGGAGCCCCCTAGAGGAGCCACTGGTCTGCAACTTCTGCATACTTAAAACTACTTTCAGTTCATTGGTATCTTCTCCACTCAAGCTCAAATACTGACTTGACCGTTGGAGGAACGACCAGATAACCCAACTCCAATCCTCTAACAAGTGTTACTATGTAGCTCTCTTATGTAGATAAGGAACCGAACTTTAAGAGAGATGAAGGAACCCACATCACTAGCTCCCTCGCTTAACTCGGGATTACCCGCTAATCTCATTCCTGTTTGATAGCTGACATCAACAAGTTTAATTATAATTTTCAAAGCTTAAGAGATTGTTTGCAAATTTCTGATTGTTTACAAGCTTATTCAAAACTTTAGATTTATTAAGAGGTTGTTTCAATTATTGGATATTAGGGGTAGTTTGTAATGTTTATGTTTTTATGGGGTTATTTGTAATTTTTTGATTTTGATGGGGGTTGAAAATTTTCTAATGTTAAAAAATTCTTTTGTATAAAGGGTGTTTTTTATTTGGATTTTCAAATTGTGATTTTTTTAATTTTATTAGGATTCTTAGTTAAGGAGAATGAGAAAGAAGGTTTCTGATTATTAGAATTTTCTATATGGTTTGTTTTAATTTCATTAGAATTTATAAGTTAATTATTATTAGGTGTCAATCTGACAATTTCTAATAGAATAGTTGGACACTTAGTATTTTTAACACATGACATGCTTATCGCATATATTTGAGCTTTTAGGACTAGTTCACCAATTCATATATGATTATGAGATTTTTTTAAAATTATGGATATTTATAATTTGATTAGAATTACCATATATTTGATTATTATAATTTTAATTATGGATAATTTTAATCTGATCAGAATTCTTAATTAGGTGAAGATAATTTTATATGTCCACATGTCATTTTCTAATAGGATAGAATAACACATTATTATTTCTGATATGACACATGTCATACATTTAGATGACACGTGTCAAATTTTTGTGTGCTCTTAGGAGAACCACCAATTTTTTCATTATATGTAAAGGAGGCATATAAGAGACATGGCATTTGTTTTGTGCTTTTAGGGGTAGTTTACCAATTTTTTATTATATATAAAGAAAGAATATCATATCATACCATATCATATGAATATCAATATCAATACTCTTTATAACAATGCTTTTTATAAAAGTGTAAGTTTAAGAAAAACCATCCACGGAAAAAAATATCATTGATCGTTTTACATATTACATTATTATCCTTTCCAATTAATATAAATAATTAATTAAATGAGAAACTATGTTAAAAATATTTAAATATATATCCTATGCATGTGTTTCATCACATGTGAAAATATTTAATTGATAAAAGATACAAAACTAATAATTAAAAGTTGGTTTTTATCTTTAAATTTAATTATCTATGGTAACTAGTAAAGAGATAAGAATTTGTTATTTGATCCCAATATATCTTTAAAAAATTATTCTTAATATATCTTTAAATTAGGGGATAATGAATTGATAATTAGGAGTTAGTTTTTACCTTTGAATTTAATTATCTATAGTAATTAATAAAGATATAAAAAGTTAGGGAAAAATGTGTCCAGGCCCCAAAAGCAGAAACTTTATGTGACAAAGCCCCTCATAATTTTTCCCATGTGGATCAGCCCCTTGAAGTGTGACACTTTGTACTGCAGCCCCTTTTATTAATTATCACATGCCAGCTAAATTAAAATTCCCAAACTATCATTATCCTCTCTCCTCTCTTACCCAGCACTCACATCATCTCTCTCTCATCTCCTCTCTCTTTCTCTCTCTCTCTCTCTCATCTCCTCTCTCTTTCTCTCTCTCTCTCATCTCTCTAAAACTAAGAGCTTTATTAAGCTCGTCGTCCTGGCCGAGACGCACAGAGCATTAATCTATTAGCTAGAAGAAGAAAAGAAAAAAAAAGAAAAAATAAAGGTAAGGAGAAGTAGAGTAGAAGGGGAATGAAGAGAAATGTCGTAATTCAGAAATAACGAAAATGTGTATTACTGTATCTCTATGAATGATATTGCCACGGTGCCGCCTAGCGATATTCGAAACAATATAACGAGAGGTAGAAAATGAGCCTAAATGAAAGGAAGATACCGTGTGATAGATGATATAAATGGCTACACACCGGCGTAGACGGTAGTGAAAACGGAGACCGGAGGTAGCCGTAAAACACGCGCGAAGTCGGCACGGCGCTGCTATTTTCTGCTCGCTGCTACCGCCGAGCGATGTTTCGGATGTTACCGAGAGATATAGAGAATGAATTAGAGCGTGATACAGATTGGAGGTGATAGGCAACATGTAGAGCTACTCACCAAAGAAGAAATCGGTGGAAACGGAGATTGGAGACGATCAGAAAGTGCGTGCGAAGTCGGCACAAAACTATAGTTTTCTGCAGTGCAATTTCTCGCCGTTCGGGTTTGTTCTTCGTTGTTCGGAGATTTTCACCGCTGTCCGGGCTTACCGGAGGTGGGAGGAGGTTGCCGGGGTCGTCAGGGTGTCTCGATGGGCTCCGTCGGAGGTAGGAGGAGCTTTTCTCCGTTCCCAAGAGCCAAGAACTAAGATGAATTAGAGCTAGAACTAGCTAGAACTAGCAAGATAGAAGCTAGAACTGGGGGTATACAAGCTAGAACTAGGGGAATAGAATCTAGAACTAATGTAGAATAAAGAACTAGCAAGTGTGCATGTAAAAAACCCTTGTTGGGTTTAGAACTAGCAAGATAGAAGCTAGAACTGTGGGTATACAAGCTAGAACTAGGGAAATAGAAGCTAGCACTAACGTAGAAGAAAAAACTAGCAAGTGTGCATAAAAAAACCCTTGTTGGGTTTAGAACTAGCAAGATAGAAACTAGAACTGGGGGTATACAAGCTAGAACTAGGGGAATAGAAGCTAGAACTAACGTAAAAGAAAAAACTAGCAAGTGTGCATGTAAAATACCCTTGTTGGGTTTAGAACTAGCAAGATAGAAGCTAGAACTGGGGGTATACAAGCTAGAACTAGGGAAAAAAAGCTAGAACTAACGCAGAATAAAGAACTAGGAAGTGTCCATGTAAAAAACCATTGTTGGGTTTAGAACTAGCAAGATAAAAGTTAGAACTGGGGGTATACAAGGTAGAACTAGGGGAATATAAGCTAGAACTAACGTAGAAGAAAGAAGCTAACAACTTGCTAGTTTTTTCTTCTACGTTAGTTCTAGCTTCTATTCCCCTAGTTCTAGCTTTTATACCCCCAGTTCTAGTTTCTATCTTGCTAGTTCTAAACTCAACAATGGTTTTTTACATGCACACTTCCTAGTTCTTTATTCTGCGTTAGTTCTAGTTTTTATTCCCCTAGTTCTAGCTTGTATACCCTCAGTTCTAGCTTCTATATTGCTAGTTCTAAACCCAACAAGGGTTTTTTACCTGCACACTTGCTAGTTCTTTATTCTACATTTATTCTAGCTTCTATTCCTCTAGTTCTAGCTTGTATACCCCCAGTTCTAGCTTCTATCTTGCTAGTTCTAGCTAGTTTTAGCTCTAATTCATCTTAGTTCTAGGCTCTTGGGAACGGAGAAAAGCTCCTCCTACCTCGACGGAGCCCATCGAGACACCCCGACGACCCCGGCAACCTCCTCCCACCTCCGGTAAGCCCGGACAGCGACGAAAATCTCCGAACAGCGAAGAACAAACCCGAACGGTGAGAAATTGCACTGTAGAAAACTATAGTTTTGTGCCGACTTCGCACGCACTTTCTGATCGTCTCCAATCTCCGTTTCCACCGATTTCTTCTTTGGTGAGTTGCCCTACATGTTTCCTATCACCTCCAATTTGTATCACGCTCTAACTCATTCTCTATATCTCTCGGTAACATCCGAAACATCGCTCGGCGGCAGCAGCGAGCAGAAAACAGCAGCGCCGTGCCGACTTCGCGCGTGTTTTACGGCCACCTCCGGTCTCCGTTTTCACTACCGTCTGCGCCGGTGAGTAGCCTTTTATATTGTCTATCACACGGTATCTTCCTTTCATTTGGGCTCATTTTCTACCTCTCGTTATATTGTTTCGAATATCGCTCGGCGGCACCGTGGCAATTTCATTCATAGAGATACATTAATACACATTTTCGTTATTTCTTAATTACGACATTTCTCTTCATTCCTCTTCTACTCTACTTCTCCTTACCTTTCTTTTTTCTTTTTTTCTTTTTTTCTTTTCTTCTTCTAGCTAATAGATTAATGCTCTGTGCGTCTCGGCCAGGACGACGAGCTTAATAAAGCTCTTAGTTTTAGAGAGAGAGGTGAGAGAGAGAGAGAGAGAGGAGATGAGAGAGAGATGATGTGAGTGCTGGGTCAGAGAGGATAAGGATAGTTTGGGGATTTTAGTTTAGCTGGCATGTGATAATTAATAAAAAGGGGCTGCAGTACAAAGTGTCACACTTCAAGGGGCTGATCCACATGGGGAAAATTATGAGGGGCTTTGTCACATGAAATTTCTGCTTTTGGGGCCTGGACACATTTTTCCCAAAAAGTTATTATCCTACCCTAATATTTTTAAATTACAACATCATAATAAAAGATAAGGGTTTGATAATTAGAAAAAATTCCCTTAAAATTTTAAAATTAAAAAAACACAATAAAAAATCAAAGATACAAAGTATACACTAAAAATATATAGATTTGAAATTTGCAAAAAGTATCCTACAAACTTAGAAAATTACAAAAGAACTCCCTTACAATAATGAAAAATTTTAAATTACAACATCATGATAAAAGATAAGGATTTGATAATTATAAAAAACACTCTAAAAATAAAAAAATTACAAGAAACACAATAAAATAAATCAAAGATTTAAAGTAAATACTAAAAATCTACAAATTTAAAATTCGTAAAAAGTACTTGGCAAACTTAGAAAATTGTAAAATACTCTTGATGGGATAAAAATATGCTAAGTTGCAAGTGCATAACAAATCAAGTTATAGTATTTAAGATATCGATCCATGTGGAAGGAGAGTATTAGAAAGATAGATCTAAGTGGGTTCTTGAATTGTGTACGAAACTAATGAGAGTGGTAAATAAAAGTGGTGTGTGTTTTGGATAAAGGCTTATCACAAAAATAAAAGGCTAAAACAAGAGTGGAAAATGAGAGAAAGGGAAAAACAAAATAAAAGCAAATCAAAATAAAATTAAAATAAGAAGTGAATGAAAAGATGGAGGAAATCAAGAGAGGAAGATAGGAATCCATGATTAAATTCACTAGTTAATTTTAAATTAAATTTTAGAATTACTCTCTTTTTATTCACATATTTCATAAATTTCCTAAGCATATACTATCAAGTACTTAAAACAAGCATAACCTATCAAAATCACATCTAAGCAACATTATCACTCATGAAAAGAAATAAACAGAGTAACCTTAGAATTGAAAAAGTATAACCTATCAAACTATCCGAGGAGAGTATCACTGCTGGAAATTTAACTTTTAGCGATAGACAAATCCGTCGCTATAGGTCCATTTTCCGTCGCTAAAAGTTTTAGCGACGGAAAAAATAACATTCCGTCGCTAAAATATCGACGCTATAATAGGGGTGCCTAAAACGACTTTTAGCGACGGAATTATTAGCGACAGAAAATTGGTCGTTATTTTAAAATAATAAAAAATTAAAAAAACAATAGCGACGGATTTTCCGTCGCTAAAAAATATATTAGTGACGGAAAATCCGTCGCTAATATATTTTTAGCGACGGAAAATCCGTTGCTATTGTTTCTGGAATATGCACTGATGTGATTTCGTGCACGTTTTCCGTCGCTAAATAATACTTTAGAGACGTAATTTCCGTGGCTAAAATTATTTTTAGCAACGGAAATTCCGTCGCTAAAAATTTAAAAATAAGAAATTAAAAAAATATTTTGAAAATTGAAAAAACCCTGTACAATATCGATAATAATTTTTAAAAACCTGTTCAATCAGCAGAAGAAAGCTTCAATCTCACGCAAATATCACATCTCACGCATATATCACACATTTAATTCAATAAAAGCAAGTAAAAGTTTCTCGACAGGTACATAATAAGTATTGTTTATACAACACAAGAAATTGTTTTCAAAGTTATATTAAGGACAATCAATCCTCCTGATCATCATCATCCTCATCCTCAACACCAGCCACATTATGACTACCCCCGGCTGCACCTTGTGAAGAAGTCCCGGCCTGTAAATATAAATCAAATGTTAACAAGTGTGTGTAAACGTTAATAAGAGTACAAATATAAATATACTACAACACAACACCACAAAATCACAACACAACACCACAACACCACAACACCACAACACTACACCATCACAACACAACACTACACTGCACTGCACAACACATCACCACACATCACACCACAACACCACCACAAATCCTCCAACCTCACCCACCAACCAACAACACTCCCCCTCGCCCTACCTCTCCCCCCTCAACCACCACCACAACAAAATCCCCACTCCTCATCCTCAACCACAAATCCTCCAACCTCACCCACCAACCCACCAACCAATACCACCAACACTACGCACGCATACACCATCAACACCACCATCACATAAAAACATTGTAAGTATATATTTTGAGGTTTGTGTTAGGGTTAGAGTTAGGGTTTGTGTGTAACAGTTTGTATCAGTGTGTATCAGTATGTACGATATCATCTAATTAAAAAAAAAACAAAGTATATATATTACCTGTGACGACAAAAACCGTCTCCTATATGCCTCCTGAGGCAGAGTCGACATGAATTGTGTGAACTCCATTTCGGTCTGCTCCCGGCACCTCCGTTCTTCCTCTAGAGCCCGCTGATATGTTGTTTGCTACGACTGCCAATCTTCAATCGCTTTTAATCGCTGCTCCATCGAGTCTTGATATGAACTGCTTCCTGGTGTTCCTTATGGTGCTGCAGACTCGTAGGTGCTACTAGACTCGTGCGGCCTCTGCTCGGATCCTCTCCACCGATATCTGTTCTTCCTACTAGGTCCAATGACCGTCTCAATGATGGAGTCCTCATCCTCCCTACTTAGCCGGCCAGGAGTGTTAGAACAGACCTGAGACTGAGTCAATTGCTCCTGTACCTTGGCATGTACTTTCTCCTGCGATGTATCAAAACAACCCGGGCAAATCGACTTAATAATGATGCATTGATATGAAATTGAATATATAAATGAACTGCTACTTACAGTCAGATCCTTATTCTTTGCTTTCTTCTCTTCATCGGCGTAATTCGGGCTCCAGGAAGTCAGAATACGATCTGCAAAAATGTCTGAGATCTCCCCTTCCCTATTTTATTCAAATATATCATTAACCCATAACACATAAATTATACTCAACGTAAAAGCTAATATATTATATACCTCAAGCTCTAATTGATGATAATGCTGGCTGAATGTCCTGGAGCCCACGTGATGCTCGTAACTGCGAGGCGCGTTGTGATTCCTCCTTGCTATTTCAGCTTGAGCCTGCAAAACAATGTCAATTCAAAACAATATAGAAATTCAAACAATAAATTAAAAATATATACTTCAATAATACCTAAATTTCAGCCGTGTCCCAGTAACTGCAAAGTGTAAAAAAATCTACTCCATCCACACGCGTGTCAAGATGCCAGTATTGCTCCCAATCTTCTGTTATTTGGACAAAATATTTTTTCTTTACCTCAAACCGCCATCTCTTGAACGATACATTGATTTGCCCGAAGCAGTACGTCCAGGCACAAATATTATCGTCAAGAAAGAAAAATTGCTTCAGCATATAAAGAAAAAGTAGATACAAATCAGTGTATTAAACATAATAATAAACTAATAACTAATAATGATGAAAATTAAAATAAATGACTCACACATATATATCTCCAACAAGCCACCAGCGTATCAATCCGCTGCGATTTTCACGTCAAAAATATGTTGAAGAAATCGTGTCTCCTGGCTAAAGCGGCAAGGAAATTGTTGAAAGCATTGGCAAAGGCCCCAACAGGCACTCCATTTTCCCATCGGATCACAGCCCTCCGATTAATATCAGGGATGAGGTTCGATTCCTTAGTAGCATTGCGGCCGCGTCTAGGAGGTCGCTTGGTACCTGCGAAACAAAGAATCAAATAAAACAATGAATCAATATATATTTGTGAAAAAATTTAAAATAATAACCGATAGACTATAAAAATTTATTCATACCTTTCAGTTCGAGGCATCTACGCTTTGCTTGTTCGTACCTTTGCTGCGCGATGGGGCGCATAATATGATAAGAATCCCAATCATCCCTCACCTTGGCCGGACCGTGGACTCGCTGATCCGTAATAGAATCTAGCGGTAGTGCCGCAGTTTCTAAAGCTACGCTATACGGCTCAAATCTCCTCTCCTCCAATATATCTGCATGCGGTGGTGGTGGTATCTCCGCATGCTGTGTAGGATCAGCATGTGTCTCCACGTCATGTGGAGCATCTCCGCGTGATGTGTCCTGTGGCTGCGAGTCATGTGTAGCATCTCCTCCTCCTGTGTAGTAAATGTTAAAAATATATTAGGCTCATGTTAATAGTTTATAGAAATGTACAAATATAACAAATAAATAAAAATACCTGACGTAGAGGCATGTGCGTCGCCTCCAGAATGTCTACCAAAAATTCTCTCAAGCGCTCTCTTATGTAATCCTCTCGTCATCTATATTTTGAAAACATAATGAATATCCAACAAAGGTAATAATGTAATACAGATGTCCAGTTAAACAGATAATGCAAATAATTAATAAAACAGCACATGGCAACAGAATGGCGTGTACATGATGTCCAGTTAAACAGATAATACAAAGGCAATAATGTAATACATGACACACCATGTTACATGATAACCAGTCAAACAGATAATATAAAGGTAATAATATAATACATACACATCCACATGATAACCAGTCAACCAGATAATATAAAGGTAATAATATAATGCATACACATCATGATACATGATAACCAGTCAAACAGATGATGTTGAGGCTCTACTCTGCAATCGTGTACGGATAGCCTGCGACCGTGTGCGTGCCAACGAAAGGACTGTTCTTATAGTTTTATCGACTCCGCTGCGGACAGGTTTTTTTCCTTTACGCCTTGGTTCACATATAATCGCAGGTACATCAGGGCGCGCTAGTGCAATTTCATCGTCCAGATTATTATTTTGTGTCAATGAAAACTCCTCGGTTATTTCATCGGCCAAGATAACCTCCTCATCGTGATCTTCGTCAGACACGACTTCATGAATGTAGGCTCTAGGCGGATTCTTAAGGATAACCCATTCGTCATTTTTCATTATATCTTTGACATAAAAGCACTGTTTGGCGTGAGTAGCTAACATGTATTTTTCAGACTGATATATTTCCTTGTTAAGATTAACGATTGTGTAACCGTAGTCATCCTTCGCCTTTTTCTGTTCACACCAACGAACCTTAAACATCACATGACTGACTTCCTTATTAATCCCATAGAAAATCTCCACGATGTCTTCTACCTGACCGTAGCAATAGATTTCCCCTTGTATCGGATTTAGATCTTTTGCACTAGCGTATGACAGTTGAGAGAAGGTGCAGAACACACCGCTATTTTGTGTTTATCGTCTCTCTTCGAGACCGACGATGTTAAACCTAAAGCCGTTGACACAGTAGCCTCCATAATGCTTAACCACATTCGAAGGACCTCTGGCATATAAACAAACTTTCTCAGACAGGTTAATCCCATTCGTAATCCGTTTGTCAACCTTAAGAAAAGAAGCAAATAATTTACATATCTGTTGGCAGGCACATATATTTGATATACGAATCAGAAATGTAAAAAGATCTTACTTCACCCTTCAGCCATGCACGGAATTGTCTAGAGTGTGTGTCCATAACTCTCTTATTTTTTGTTCTGCATTTAAGATTAGTCTGGACATGTCGGATGTGAAGCCTAGACAAGAAGCATTTATAACAGTTAAATAGAGATAATTATTGTGAGGTGATCTAATCTGATTCAAACAGTTAAATACATACGCTGCGTATATGTTAAATGTAGTATCATTGCTCAGGATATATGTGTGGGCTTGATCTAGCTCCATTCTGGGGAATCTAGTGTCCTCCCCACGATCATTGTAGAATATACCGTCAATTATTCGTTGGGGACGGTTCAGCCTTGTCTCTACGCCCCGCAAGTAACGAGAGATAAAATTCAAACTCTCGTTACTTATGTAGTTCTCTGCGATCGACCCTTCAGGATGTGCACGATTATGCATCAGTTGTTTCATGAAACCCAAATACCTACAAGCATATAGTTTCATGATTTGTGACAAAATTGAACTGAGAAACGTAATTTGACAAATATTAAATGAATATTATAATAATAAATACCTCTCCACGGGGTACATCCAGCGATATTGAACTGGTCCTGCGATGCGGGCTTCGTATGCTAAATGTATTGTGAGATGCACCATGACCGTGAAGAATGAGGGTGGAAATAGTATTTCCATTTTACACAGTGTATTAGCAACACGTCCCTCTAATTCTTCAAACTCCCTAACATCAATCACCTTAGAGCATAGTTGCTTGAAGAAACCGCAGAATTCTATTACCACCATCGCGAGTTCCTTGTCAGCATGTCGCAACATAACCGGGAGAAGTTGATGTAATAGAATATGATGATCATGTGTCTTGAGTCCCAAAATCTTTCTGTCCTCAATATGCACATTTGCTGAAATGTTTGAAGCATAACCATCCGGTGTCTTCACGGACTTTAGAAATAAACACATATTGTGGACCTCATCCTTCGACAGTGTGACACGGGAAGCTGGGAGTTCAAACTTTCCGTCGCCCATATCTATAGCTTGCAGTTCCGGACGAATGTTCAATTCTGCTAGGTCTCGACGTGCCCTTAAGTCATCTTTCGATTTTTTCCCGTCCTGCAACAAAGTGTTCAAGAGATTCTCGCATATGTTCTTCTCGATGTGCATGACATCCAAGTTATGACGTATTTTTAAACTTCTCCAATATGGCAGCTGATAAAATATGCTAAATTTTGACCATCCATGCGGAAGTTCGGTGCCTTTTGAGACACGCTCATGCGACCGGACATTGCGAGGCTTATTTCCTTTTGATTTTCCCTTTCCCTTCCATTTTTGCTTCAATATTTTTCTCCTAACACCAAATGGATTTTCTTTGTTGAATCTTTTTTTTCCAAATATTTTTTTAGGTAAAGGATGTAGAAGCTCAAATATTTCTTCTCCGGTCAGCCTTGGTGGTGCCGGTCTACTTTGTGGATTACCGTCGAACTTTCCTACTAACTTTCTGAACTTGTGCCCTGTAGGCAACCATCTTCTGTGTTGCCAATAACAAAACTTACGGCTGTACTTTAGGAACTTTCCCTCATAGTCTGACATGCAAATCGGACAAGCAATCTGACCCTTCGTCGACCATCCAGACAGGTTAGTGTATGCCGGGAAGTCATTGATTGTCCACATGACCATTGCCCGCATACAGAAAGACTCCTTACCATAAGCATCATAAGTGCTGACACCTCTTTCCCAGAGAAGCTTCAGGTCGTCAATTAATGGTTGGAGGAAAGCATCGATGTCATTTCCAGGAGAATATCTTCCAGGGATCAAAAGTGACAGTATCATGTACGGTTGCTTCATGCACATCGATGGCGGCATGTTGTACGGTGTCAGCAACACTGGCCAGGTAGACCAAGCAGAGCTCATTAATCCAAATGGATTAAATCCGTTGCTAGCAAGCCCCAGCCTAATATTCCGAGACTCTTTACCGAAGTCGGGGTATATACGGTCAATGTGCTTCCATGCCTCACCATCCGCAGGATGTCTTAGTTTCCCGTCCTCTTTACGGTCGGTCGAGTGCCATCGCATATTCTCAGCCAGCTCGGCAGACATATAAAACCGCTACAGCCTAGGAATAATTGGAAAATATCGGAGAACCTTCGAAGGGATTCTGTTCTGCTTATTGGATGCACCGCCTTCGGATGTGCTTGCAACTTCTCCTTTCCAACGTGATACATGACACGTCGGACATTCCTCCAGAGCTTCATTACCCTTATTGTACAAGATGCAGTCGTTAGGACATGCGTCTATCTTCTTGTAATCAAGCCCCAGCGTATCAACAATCTTGTGAGCTTCGTAATAGGTCGCGGGGATGCTTTTATCGCCGCCTGGAATGACTTTCCTCAGCAAATCTAATAACATCTCAAAATGTGTAACAGTCATCCCACTGAGTGTTTGGATATGAATAAGCCTCAGCATAAAAGAAAGCCTTGTGAACTCCTTACACCTCTCGTATAACGGTGACTCGTTTTCTTCAACAAGTCTCATCAATCGATCTACATCTTGAAACATATCAATAGTGTTGACATCACTCACCGACGGCGCTGCAAGAATATCTTCTAACATATCAGTCGTGTCAACTGTCGGATTGCTGACTTCAGTGAATTCTTCCTCTGATTGCATCACCGGGACGCCTTCACCGTGATGACTCCAAAATACATAAGAGCTATCAAATCCATTGATTGACAGATGAAAACTTACGTCACTCCTAGCGAGCATTTTGCCATTCCTGTAATTCTTACAAGGACAGAAAATCGACCCGCTTAGCGACCGTAGAGGGTTTGTGTCAGAGTAGGCTAAGAAAGCTTCTATCCCATCCTTGTACCGGGTGTCTAGATGTCTTTGATCACGTGGTATGCTCATGAACGATTTGTCAGGAACTGTCCGCATCTATAATTTAAAAATTAATAGAAGTGAGCATCTCCCTAGATATATCATTTTAATTTAGAACAAATGTGTATGACCGACTGTCAGAGGAAGGCTTCTATCTCATTAGGTATGTAAACGTGACGTGTATATGTATTTACTTGTGTTCAAGTGTACTATCATTTTGTCAAAATTTGTAAGGAGAGAACGTAAATTAATATAGAAGGTCTTTAATAAGGTTATGAATGTTGCGCGCAGCGAAAATTTCGGCAGCACCTCGACAGCACAACAAGAGAGTCAGGTCGCAATAGGAATTCCTATTTCACAAAGGAAACAAGAACCTTAAGCAAAATATCCCAACAAAGTGGGATATCAGCTCTTCTCTCATCAGTTCTAGGACTGACCTGTCGAGGGAACCTAAATATAAGTTATTACAAATCATAAAATAGCGAGACAAACTAATTGCTGAGGTGGTATAACTATATTTGTAAGGAGAGAACCCAAATTGCTAATCTTTTTTTATGTTTAAAAGAGTAGAAAAAGTTCACTGAGGGGGTATATTCACATGGAAATACTACAAGGGGATCCATGCGCACAAATAGAAGTACATTGGTTTGTCTGCAACTTGCGATAGCACAAGGGATCATTCACAGTTAACCCTAACCCTAACCCTAACCCTAACCCTCGCCTAACCCCAACCCTAACCCTCACCCTCACCTTCACCCCTCACCCTCACCCCACCCTCGATCACCTAACCCTAACACTCACCCCCACCCTAACCCTAACCCTAACCCTAACCCTAACCCTAACCCGAACCCTCACCATCACCCCCACCCTCACCTAACCCTCCTCTAATCCTAATCCTAACCCAAACCCTAACCCTAACCCTCGCCTAACCCCAACCCTAACCCTCACCCTCACCTTCACCCTCCCCTAACCCTAACCATATCCTTAACCCTCAAACTATTTTGAACTTACTACCCTGTAGTTTCATTTTTGAAGATAAATCCAAAGACCCATTCATCTGCATGAAATCCCCTTCTTAGTGATTGACTGCAGCTGAGGTACCTCGCCAAATCATTTAGGATTAGCGTGTTTGGCAACACGAATCTAAAAGGTAAATTACACTAAACCCCAATAACTTTCAGCACTTTGCAGCAAACCCCTAATAACTTTCAAAATCTCACTAAACCCCCAATAACTTTTGATATTGCAGAAAACCCCAAATTTCTGCATTTTTGCAGATAACCCTCATAAATTAGAACCAAAAACAACATGAAAAAAGGCATTTTGAAAGCTATCAACTCATTGAAATTGCCATTAATTCCCTCAAATCCATGCACAGGCTAACAATAGCCAAATCTAATGACCTATTCATCTGCATGAAAGCCCCCTTCCTAGTGTAATGACACTCACTTTCTAAATTTCTAAATCTACTCATTACATCCCTATTTGAACAGCCAAATAAGATACCCATGTGTGTGTTTTTTAATGTTCGTGTTACTGTGTGCTATTTAAGCGAAGTCGACAATATGTTGAGTAACAAAGGTAAAATTTTCATTCTAAGCTGAAAATCCAAAGTTAATTTTCATTCCAAGCTGATGCAGTTACAATAGCAAAAAAAAATGCATTGCCGGGAAAATTACATAAGATCAAAACGTTCATATGGCCCACATTTTCTCGATGAAATTCAAGCTTGTATTACTAGTAACTTGTATACAATGACAAGCATAAAGTTTGGCTCAGTTTAATTTCAAGGCTGATCATAAACTTACTTCTATACAAAGCAGAACAAGAAATTTCAACACGAGTAAGCAATAGATAAGTTTCCCCATAAGTACCAAAAAATATGTGATTGAAATCAGACTACATTAAACCATGATTGACCCAAATTAGTGTAGAATATAACTTTCTGCTTCATCCCTTTTGCTTCCTGGGAAAAATCCAGTTAACCACCAAACTACAGAAAAAGAAGAAAGGATAGAGGCATTCTAATTGCAAACAAAAGAGTTGTTTATAAACACTTGGTCACTATTTGCCAACAAGAATTAGCTTCTACATTCATCCTACTCTTATAGATAATAGCATAAATTATGAAAACTTTAGGATGTGGCAATAAGATTAGGGTTATCCGAAACTATCCAATATCACTCCTCAAAATCATTTTTATCAATTATTCTTTCTCTAAATTGCTATGTAATGACACTCACTTTCTAAATTTCTAAGTCATCTTGGAAGAGGGTTTTCGATATCATGGATTTGAAGGTAGAAAGATACCCATGCCCAAATGTTAACAGTATAAAAAGAGAGAGAGATTGAGGGGGG
>BQKN01041746.1:0-27347 GCA_022839385.1 Asparagus kiusianus | reverse complement strand
TTATTACAAGATTAGAATGTTGGATTTAAATCTAATTAAATCTATTTATGGGCACATGTGATTAATCTGTGTGTATTGTTATCCTTCAGGATAACTCACTAAAGTGATCAATTAATTTGGGTTAATGAGTGTTTAAATAAATCATGGGGTTATATGTGCTGATACCAGATTGTAATTATAATTTGATGAGGGGCCAAATTACAAATGTACAACACCTATATATATGGGGTTATGGTCCCTAATCTAGGGTTAGCCACTCTCATTCTCTTATCCTCATCTAAAGAGATCTCAAGAAGAGAAACCCTAAGATTAGAAGATCATCAAACCCTAATCAGGTTTTCCTCAATAGATTCAGGTATATGCTTCCGCACTTTATAATTCTTGTTAATCTCTTTGAATTAATCATGGCTTTATGGTTTAGATCTCAAATATTAGATGTAACAAGTAGTATCAGATCCACCGTTGATTTGTTCTAAGAGATTAAGATTAAAATTAGGGTTCTTTGATCTTAATTTGTGTTTTATTCAGATTTGTTCACGGATGAACAGTAATGTTTTTTATTTATTCGGATGTATAGTAATGTTTTTTATTTTTCAATGGATTCAGTAAAGATTTCCCTTTTTTTGTTTGGTTTTTCTTTCAATTTTGGATCAAAAGGTCATCTTTTATTCTGGATCTGATTTTGAAATAAAATCGAGGGATTTTTCTTGGATCTATTATTTGTTTGGTCGTCGGTCCCCGTGCTCCTCGCTGGCGAAGTATTGCTGGCGGCCTCGCTCTCGACTCCGACGACGACGGCGGCGTGAGGAAACCCTAGGGTTTCGACCTTTGGGTGCGGGAGCAATGGCGGCGGCGGTTTCAGTTTAAACCCTAAGGGTTCGTGCGTGAAAACGTGCGTTCTAAGGTGAGCCTCACGCTCAAAATTTTTGGCGAGGCTTGAAAGCTTCAAACGAACCTAGCGTTCGTTCTAAGGTGAGCCTCGCGCTCAATTCAAACGAACTTAGCGTTCGTTCTAAGGTGAGCCTCACGCTCAATTTAAACGAACTTAGCATTCGTTCTAAGGTGAGCCTCACGCTCAATTCAAACGAACTTTGCGTTCGTTCTAAGGTGAGCCTCGTGCTCAATTCAAACGAATCGTTCTTAGGTGAGCCTCGCGCTCAATTCAAGTCGAACCACGCGTTCTTTATCAAGTCGAAACTCTCGTTCGTTATCAAGTCGAACTCCGCATTCTTCCTCAGGTGAGCCTTGTGCTCAAATCCAAACGAACCTCGCGTTCATCCTTAAGTTGAACATCGCGTTCATTCTCAGGTCGAACCTCACGTTCGTTTTCAAGTTGAACATTGCGTTCATTCTCAGGTCGAACCTTGCGTTCGTTCTCAAGTTAAACATCGCGTTCATTCTCAGGTCGAACCTCGCGTTCGTTCTCAAGTTGAACATCGCATTCATTCTCAGGTCGAACCTAGCGTTCGAAGTCAAGCGAACTTCGTGTTCACTTTGGTTAAACCTTAGCTTTTCATATTAACTTATGGATCCACTTTGGTATACTTAATTTATTAAATTAAGTTATGGGCCCTAATTAAGCTATAAAAAAATTTCTTTTAATTCAAATTAAGTTGTTTAATTTGAGTTAATTTTGGTAGTTAATCAATTATTCAAATAATATGACGTTAAGGTTGTCTCTCACTCCAATTGATTAATTGAAACAAGAAGTTACCAAAGTAACGTCTCTTGTGTAGGTTGTTCATGAGGAATGTGAGATGTTTGTGTGTATGCTTTTGTGTAAATATTTAATCGGCCCAAAGGAAGGTTAATATTTATTTAGACTATATACACATCTGCGATGATAAACGTGTGACAATTATAAGGTTTACACGTGAATAATGAATTGATCCAAAGATAGTTTCATTATTTGACATGAGTTATTGTTAATGTTTGATCATTACAAGAAGGTATCATTTACAAGTTAATATTACTGTCCAAAGACTTGATATTAATGTTGTGCCAGATATCTTAAGATGAGATTTGTCATTACTTGAATTTTATTGATTACTAATTACGGTTAATGATGTGAATATCTTTTGTTTATTTCAGCTAATGCATCTGCTGCAATAATTTCTGCTAACATCAACTCAATTCCCATGCTCAATGGGACAAATTTCAACGTTTGGAAAGAGAACATATTAATTGTTCTTGGCTGCATGGATCTAGATCTTGCATTAAGAACTGAACAAACCCAACCTCTCAATACGGATAGCACTCCTGATGCAAAGAAGGAGTATGAGAAGTGGGAGCATTCAAATCGCATGAGTCTTATGATCATTAAGCGCGGCGTTCCGGAAGCCTTCAGGAGGCATAGAATCCGAATGGATTACTAAGGCTAAAGATTTCTTTGCCGAAATTGAGAAACGTTTTGCGAAAAACGATAAGGTAGAAACAAGCACGCTTTTAGCTCGCTTGATTTCAATGAAGTATAAGGGCAAAGGAAATATCAGGGAGTACATTATGGAAATGTCTCATATTTGCTTCAAAACTTAAGGCACTTAAACTCGATCTTTGTGATGAGTTATTGGTGCATCTGGTTCTGTTGTCTCTTCCTGCACAATTCAGTCAGTTCAAGGTCAGTTATAACTGTCAAAAGGAGAAATGGATTCTAAATGAGCTCATTTCATACTGTGTGCAAGAAGAAGACAGGTTGAAGCAAGATAAGATAGAAAGTGCTCATTTGGCTTATGCCTCTAAATGGCAAGAAAAGGAAGAATGATAATGAAGCTGCTAAGGGTTCAGTTCAGAAGAAACAACATAAGGATAATCAGGGTTATTTCTTCTGTAACAAGCCTGGACACGTAAAGAAGGATTGTACCAAATATCACGCCTGACGTGCTAATAAGGGTACGTTCCTTACTTTGGTCTGTCCTGAGGTTAATTTAGCTTTAGTACCTAGAAACACTTAGTGGTTAGACTCTGGTGCTACTACTCACATAAGTGTTTCTATGCAGGGTTGCCTGAGCTACCGAAAGCCAAGTGATGTTGAAAGACACATCTTTGTGGGCGACAGACAATCGGTAGATGTGGAAGCAATTGGGCACTTTAGGTTGCTGTTAGGAACTGATTCTTATTTGAATTTGAAAGATACTTTTGTAGTACCGTCTTTTAGACAGAATTTGATTTCTGTTTTTGTATTGGACAAATCAGATTATTCTTGTTCATTTGGAAACAATCAATTCAGTTTATCTTTCAATTCAAATGTTGTGGGAACTGGTTACTAGAGTACTTATGACAACCTATATTTGCTCGATACAATTGCTTCTTATAATGAATCCTTACATGTGGAATCACGTGGTACTAAGCGTAAATTAAATAAAGAAAATTCGGTGACATTATGGCATAAGCGCTTAGGTCATATCTTAAAAGGTAGAGTTGAGCGTCTTGTGTCTGATGGCATTTTGGATTCCCTTGATTTTTCGGACTTCGACGTATGTGTTGAATGTATCAAGGGAAAACAGACCAAAGTTAAGAGATTATGTGCCAACAGATCTTCGGATGTCTTAGAATTGATACATACGGATATTTATGGGTCATTCCCTACGGCATCATGGAATGGTCAATAGTATTTTACATTATTCATAGACGATTACTCACGTTATGGGTACCTATATCTTATTCATGAAAAATCTGAGTCTTTGGACATGTTCAAAGCCTATAAAGCTGAAGTTGAGAATCAACTCAACAAAAGAATTAAAACCGTTAGATCTGATCGTGGTGGTGAGTACTACGATAGATATGATGGTTCAGATGAACAACATCCAGGACCATTTGCTAGATACCTAGAGGAATACGGTATCGTCCCATAGTACACAATGCCGGGTTCACCTAGCATGAATGGTGTAGCTGAAAGACGAAATAAGACTCTTAAGGATATGGTAAGAAGTATGATTGCTCATTCTTCTTTATCAGAGTCACTCTGGGGAGAAGCACTTCAGACAGCAGCTTACATTCTGAACAGAGTGCCAAGTAAAGCAGTTGCTAAAATACCTTATGAGCTTTAGACTGGTCAAAAGCCCAGTTTAAAGCACTTACATATTTAGGGATGTCCAGTTAAGGTAAGGTCTTATAGACCAAATGAAAAGAAATTGGACTCAAAACAGTTAGCAGCTACTTTATTGGGTACTCTGAACGCTCTAGGGACTATAAGTTCTATGATCCCATACTAAGGAATATTTTTGAGATGAGAACAACAACATTCTTTGAGGATGTTGAGTTTGGGGGAGAAATAAGGTTAGAGACATTTCTTTTGAGGAGGAATTGGCTTCAGATCTAATCCATACAATTACTTTTGATAATATTCAGGTTCTTATACCTGTTGTTGCTCAAGAAGTAAATCCGGAACCTCAAGATGATAATGCTGAATAACTCCCTATTCCAGAAGAACAAACTCAACAAGCTCAAGAACTAGTGCCATTAAGGAGATCCATGAGAGAAAGGAGAAATGCTATTCCGGATGATTATTGTATTTCTCCAAGAATATGAGGAAAGTAATGTAATGCTGGAAGATGATCCAATCAACTTCTCTCAGGCCATAAAAAGTTCTAACTCTCAATAGTGGATTGATGCTATGAATGAAGAGTATAAGTCTATGTAAGACAATAAGGTTTGGGAACTTATTCCATTACCAGAAGATGCAAAACCAATTGGTTGTAAATGGATTTTTAAAACTAAGCGGGATGCAAACAGTAATGTGGAGAGGTATAAGGCACGTCTTGTAGCTAAAGGCTTTACTCAAAAGGAAGACATTGATTATACAGAGACTTTCTCTCCGGTTTCATCGAAAGATTCTTTTAGACCAATCATGACACTTGTTGCTCATTATGATCTTGAGTTACATTAGATGGATGTTAAGACTGCATTTCTCAATGGTGACATTGACGAGATGATTTATATGGTGCAACCAGAAAACTTTGTGTCATGAGACCCAAAGAATATGGTTTGCAAATTAAGAAAATCCATCTATGGACTCAAGCAAGCTCCTTGTCAATGGTATTACAAGTTTCAACAAATAATTATCTCATTTGGTTTTGAGATGAACATTGTTGATGACTGTGTATATCACAAGTTCAGTGGGAGTAAGCATATCTTTCTGGTTCTGTACGTCGATGACATTTTGCTTGCCACTAATGATATAGGCATGTTGCACGAAACTAAGAGATTTCTATCAAAGAATTTTGAGATGAAAGATCTTAGGGACGCCTCTTTTATATTAGGAATCCAGATACATCGAGATCGCTCTCGAGGTATACTTGGATTATCACAAAAGAGCTATATCGATAAAGTACTTAAAAGGTTTGACATGCAAGATTGCAGACCAGGAGATACCCCTATTGCTAAAGGAGACAAGTTTAGTCTCAATCAGTGCCCTAAAGACAACCTTGAAATTTAGAAAATGCAGAAGATTCCTTATGCTTCGGCTGTAGGAAGTCTAGTGTATGCTCAGGTATGTACGCGTTCGGATATTGCGTACATTGTTGGGATGTTAGGCAGATACTTAAGCAACCCTGGTATGGATCATTGGATAGCAGTCAAAAGGGTTATGAGGTATCTTCAGAAAACAAAAGATTGTATGCTCACATACAGAAAATCAGATCAGCTGGAGGTCATTGGGTACTCTGATTCTGATTTTGCTGAATGCCAAGATAGCAGAAAGTCTACATCAGGCTATATTTATATGTTAACAGGAGGAGCTATATCATGAAAAAGTGTTAAACAGACACTTGTAGCTTTCTCCACTATGGCAGCAGAATTTGTAGCTTGCTATGAAGCATCCAATCAGGGAATATGGCTACGAAATTTTATCACGGGACTGCGCATTCTGGAAAATATGGAAAGACCAATAAGGTTATATTGTGACAATAAATATGCAGTAATATATTCCAATAACAACAGGAGCTCAAAAGTCAAAACATATTGACATTAAGTTCCTGGTTGTGAAAGAAAGGGTACAGAGTGGACAGATATCCATAAAGCATATTGGGACAAACTCCATGATAGCAGATCCTCTTACTAAGGGATTTCCATCCAAGGTCTTTCATGAGCACACCGCTCATATGGGTATGGTGATATTAGAGGATATCATGATTTAGTGGGAGTTTGTAATTTTTTGGTGCTTTGTGTTTGGTTGTATTATCTGATCAGAATAAAATATTCAGTTAAGACACTCAGTTACATTATGTTTGGTTTTGATCTCACTAAAGTAGGACCAGTTAAAAATAAACATGTACTGATCACATTGCATGTAATTTTCATGCTGCACATCCATGATTGATCTATGTCGTTTGATTGTATTGGTATATGTGACCATTGATGGGTCGAGTCACGATAAATGTGACGAAGACCGCTTTGATCCTATATTGATGTAGTCAATGGACGAGATTGTTCGGAAATACCTTTTCAGTGATAGCAATTTTGAGCTCATAAAGTTACCCAAGTGGGAGATTATTGGATTTAAATCTAATTAAATCTATTTGTGGGCACATATGGTTTATCTGTGTGTATTGCTATCCTTTAGGATAACTCACTAAAGTGATCAATTAATTTGGGTAAGTGTGTATTTAAATAAATCATGGGGTTATATGTACAAATACCAGGTTGTAATTGTAATTTGATGAGGGGCCAAATTACAAATGTATAACACCTATATATATGGGGTTATGGTCCCTAATCTAGGGTTAGCCACTCTCATTCTCTTATCCTCATCTAAAGAGATCTCACGAAGAGAAACCCTAAGATTAGAATATCATCAAACCCTAATCAGGTTTTCCTCAATGGATTTAGGTATATGCTTCCGCACTTTATGATTCTTGTTAATCTCTTTGAATTAATCATGGCTTTATGGTTTAGATCTCAAATATTAGATGTAACATAGAAATCTTGGTGGGGTTTTTCTAGTGGATGCTCAAAGTTTTTACTGGGGAGAATTCAGACCAATCAAGAGAATTAGTGGATATTGAACATAGACTAAGAATGAGATGCATTCAAAAACTTTCCAACGACTATATTAACACATTATCTCTAACTTTCTCTTTAAATTCATCACTCTTTATTATAGCCTTTCCAACGACTATATTAACACATTAACTCCTAATAGTTTTTTCAGTTATAATAGTTAGATTATAGGTAATATATGTCCGTTAATAATGGAAGAGTTTCCCCCCCTTTTTTGGGTGCATTTTGTTGTTGCTACAAATGAGAGATATTAATACACTAGGCTATGCATGAGTTGGCTATGTAATTCTCAATTGGTTTAATGAAAAATTAGTTCATTAAAAAAAATTTGAAAAAGAAAATTTTGTATTTCATCAAGAGGTGAAATTATAACTCAGAGGTATTTCTTAAAATTAGAGTATCACTTTTATACAACTAATTTCTAAAGTTGCTAATAGTGTCCTTTAACTATATTAATTGTTGCGAATAAGGTCTAAGGGTACTACTTAAGATGTTAAGATGCACAGTCTTGCGTACTCTTTCCAATGATGTCCATTGTCTATAAGAGAATTTAATGACACTACCATGCATAAATATAATATTAAGTATTTAAATAATGATAACTTGCTGGGCGCAAAGTCACGCTCTCACGTCGCAGAAGCTATATAACCCGAGAGAAAGCCTTGGTTTTTGTTTTCATAAAAGCTCAAGCCAACCTCTATATTCTTGTTTCACAAAGGAAACAAGAATAGAAAGTGAAATATTTCAACAAAGTAAAATATATACTCTTCCTCTCATCAGTTCTAGGACTGACTTATCGAGGGAACCTGCAAGCAATAGTCAACACCCAGAAAACAGTAAAGACACGAGATTTACGTGGTTCAACAAACTTGTCTACGTCCACGAGAGGGGTGAGGGGGGATTTCACTATGAGGAGAACACCGACGACTTGTACAACCAACAAGCTCGTCTCAAAGAAGAAGATTTGATTTTTACCCAAGAAGAAATTGATCTCTCTCTTGTAAAATTCTCCTCAAGATCTAAGTTTTCCCTCAAATCTAATTCTCCTAACTCTTCGTTTTTCTGCAGCTGAAAAAAGTCTTTTTCTCCTCTACGTTTTTCCCCGCACAAAGCCCTAGCCGACTTAATGTATTTATAAACCTCGGGTGGGCCTGAAATCATCCAGGAAACGAAAAAACGCCCGTTGCACATGTACCCGCTGCACACGTATTTCGGGTCACTAATCCCGCGTGGGCCTGTTCCCTAGCATATTCCCTGTTTGCACTCGTGGGTGTGGCCCCCACGCACTTTGCCTCCCGCTCGTGGCCCCCACGTTCATAATTCTCCACCTTGTATATTATTTGATAAACCTCAAATTTTGGATGAACACCAGAAGAACACCACAAACGTCATCAGAGAGATCTGAAACACCAAACCAGGCCAGACCAGGTTAAACCAGCTGCGTCACTATATCGTGGTTGCCTACGTACCCTCCACTGGGATCAAGCTAACCGTAGTTCTGTGATTGTTCTCTAAATAATTGTCTCCACCTCACCACATCATTACGCCGAAGAGCCATGCCCTATTGGGCAAATCAACATGGGCTGATATGAAGCAAGTCCAAACAATACTTAAACTTGCTATCTGTGACCACCTTGGTTAACATGTCTGCGAGATTCTCATTCGTGTGCACCTTCATGATAGAAATATCACATTCCTCTATGACATCCCGCATGAAATGATACCTGACATCGATATGCTTGGTATGAGCATGATGAACTTGATTCTTCACCAAGTGAATCACACTCTAACCGTCGCACGACAAGTTCACGTTCTCCTGCTCAATCCCCAGATCGTCTAGAAGACCCCACAACCACAATGCTTTCTTCACTCCCTCCGCCATGGCCATGTACTCGGCCTCTATAGTAGAAAGTACCACTGTAACCTGCAATATCGATCGCCAACTAACTGGAGCTCTATGTATCCTGAATATATAACCAATAATTGATCGTCGTCTATCTAGATTGTCCGCATAATCTGAGTCAACAAACCCATTAATCTGACACGTATCTCCACCAAAACATAGACCCATATCAACGGTACCCTTTAAGTACCTCAAGACCCACTTTACTGTTTCCTAATGTGTCTTTCCAGGATTCGCCTTGAATCTACTGACCACACTGACTGCCTGTGAAATATCTGGATGTGTACACACCATGATGTACATCAAACTGCCAACTACACTAGCTTAAGGAACACACTCCATGTGTGCTTTATCTTTCGCTATAGTGGGAGATTGTTTACCTGAAAGTCTAAAATATGGAGCCAATCACTAGCGACTTTGCATTTTGCATCCCGAATCTCGCGATCACCCGCTCTATGTAGCCCTTCTTACTCAAGAATAATCGCCTATTCGCCCACTCCCTTCTAATCTACATACCTAGTATTTTCCTAGCAGCACCCTTGTCCTTCATCTCGAACTCTTTACCAAGTTAAGATTTTAGTCTATCTATCTCCACCACGCTCTTTGAAGCAATAA
Organism: Asparagus kiusianus; assembly: GCA_022839385.1. Lineage (NCBI taxonomy): Eukaryota > Viridiplantae > Streptophyta > Magnoliopsida > Asparagales > Asparagaceae > Asparagus > Asparagus kiusianus. The sequence continues at coordinate 17,833 of BQKN01041746.1, read as the reverse complement.
GCATGTCATCCATATACAAAAGAAGATAGATATAATCACCTCCATGAAGCTTTTGAATGTAAACACAACAATCATAATCGATTCGGGAAAAAATCATGCTTCAGTATGAAGGAGTTAAATCGTTTATACCACTGCCGAGGAGATTGCTTCAGTCCATAAAGTGACTTTCTCAAACGACATACATGATGCTCCTTATCCTTAACTTTGTAGCCCTCAGGTTGATACATATAGATCTCTTCATCTAAGTCTCTGTGCAAGAAGGTTGTCTTTACATCAAGTTGTTCCAGCTCAAGATCACCATGAACAACAATACTTAATAGCACCAGAATAGAAGTGTGTTTCACCACCGGAGAAAATATCTCATTATAATCCACACCCTCTCCTTGTGCAAAACCTTTAGCTACTAGCCTCGCCTTGTACCTTGTACCACTGAGCTCTGAAGGATCTTTCTTTCTCTTATACACCTACTTACAACCAATAGTTTTTCTTCCTACGGGCAATGAGACCACCTCCCATATTTGGTTCTTCCAAAGAGATTCCTTCTCCTCATCCATCGTAGCCAACCAACTCTCACTATCCTTGTCCCAAATAGCTTCCTTGAAGGAGACCGACTCATCTTTCTCCATCGAGAGTGCGTTTTCCACTAAATTAATCTGCCCATAGTGCTTTAGGGGTTGATCAGCCCCCAGCTTTATTACCTGCTTGTATGCTCGCTTTTGGCCTAGTGGAAGCCAAAATATCCTAGAGATGTTGTTGTTGTAGTACTTGTGTATTCTCCTGCTGAACCTCCTCCTGCTTAAGCTCATCATCTACCTGATTTTCCACTTGAACATGATTATAACCTGGTTGGTCTTTAGATTCTATTTTAATAACATGTGAATTTGAAGTCCCAACAGTCCCAACACCATCATCCTTAGCCGCCTTAGCAATCATGGATTTCTCATCAAAGGTAACATCCCTGCTGATCACGAACTTTGAATCTTCTGTACACCAAAGACGTTAGCCTTTTACACCCTTTGCATATCCCAAAAAATAACCTTTTTGGCCCTTGCGTCAAGCTTTCCCTCATTGATGTGATAATAGGCGGTACACCAAAAAATCCGGAGCCTCTCATAATCTGCATGCTCCCCTGACCACACCCTATAGGGTGTATCACCATCCAATGTAGAATGTGAAGAACAGTTCATAATATTATAAGTTGTAGCCACCGCTTCTGCCCACTATTCCTGGCCTAATCTAGCATAATATCACACACTCATTGCTTTCTCCCGTAATATTTGGTTCAAACTCTCCGTGACCCTATTTTGCTGTAGTGTCGACCTGACTGTCTAGTGTCGAACAATGCCCTCATGATCATGTTAACTCCTTGAAGGCACCATCTATGTATTCTGTACCGTTGTCAGATTTTAGTATCTTCAATTTCTTTCCTGTCATGTGCTCAACCATTGCCTTCCACTTCTTGAATGTCTCGAACACCTCATTCTTATGCTTTAGAAAATAAATCCAAGCATACCTCGAATAATCATCTATGAACGAGACAAAATATCTGGAACCCCTTTGGAAGTTATTTGAGCCGTACTCCAAACATCCGTGTGTACATAATCTAGTATCGCCCTGCTCTTAGACTTGCTTCTTAGAAACTGGACCCTGTGCGCCTTTTCGTACACACAGTCCTCGTAAAAATCCACGCAAGATTTCTTCAGATTCTTCAGCAGACCCTTCTTACCAAGAAGAACTAGACCCTTCTCTGATATGTGCCCAAGCCACTTATGCCATAACCGTGTGTGCTCATATGGGTCTCCACCACTTCCTTCAGTTCCAACTGCTGCATCTCCCATCACCGTTGTACCCGAGAGAGTGTATAAATTACTATGATGAATACCTTTCATCACTACTAGAAAACCCCGAATAACCTCCTTCCCTCCGTTCTCTGTAACAATCCTACAACCACTGGAGTCCAATGCACCAACTGAGATAAGATTCTTTCGCAAGTCGGGAACGTGCCTCACATCTATCAAGGTTCGAACCACCCCATCATACATCTTGATCTTGATATTACCTAGCCCTACCATTTTACAAGTATGGTTGTTCCCCATCAATATAGTTCTACCATTAATGCTTCTGTAGGTAGTAAACTACTTCCTATTTGGGCACATGTATAAGAGCAACCTGAATCAAAAATCCACTTATCGGAGATATCCTCGTCACCCGTGACGACATAACATTCCTTCTTGTTCCCTTCCTCTGAAAGCTCGCTTCTTCCTTGTCTTTTCTCCTCTCAGTCTTGTTGTTGTTCTTCTTCCCACTTACTCTCTTATTTGGACAGTGGACCTTGAAATGTCAAACTTTACCGCATTTGAAACAAGTTCTTCCCGCAAGAGGTCTTGATTTAGATCTAGACTTTCCTCCCTTACCTTTTTCTCGCTCATTGCTCCTTACTCTAGCAAACAATCCTTGCACTTGTTCTTTGCTACCACCAGTAGTCATGTTACTGCTTACAATCTTCCAAAGGTCATCTGCTAGAAGCGTCGTTCTAGTCTCAATCATCGTCAAATTATCTCCCACAAGCATCAATATTTGTACAAGGTTCTCATAAGACTTCGGCAGAGATAGAAGTAGTAGAAGAGCCTGATTCTCATCTTCAACTGTCACGTCTATATCCTTTTAAGTCTGATATGATCCTATCAAACTTGTTGATGTATTCTCGAATTGATGAGCCTTCCTCCATCTTGCAAGTATACAACTTGGATTTTAAATAGATCTGGTTCGTTAGACTCTTCGTTATGAAGATGCTTTCTAACTTCGACCACACGTTCACAGCCATTTCCTCTCCATCTACCAAGAAAGCTACATCCTTTTTAAGGCAAAGGATAATCGACATCCGTGTTTGTGGAGAAAATTGTTTGATTTATTGCGGGATTCATTACAAACTTCAGACGTTTATAACGAATACAAAAATTAGTCTTTTTATAAGACTTTTACACAATGAAAATAAAAAAATTACGATTCTCTTCAAACAAACGCAACAAGTGTTTATCGCCCGCTGCTTGCATGGGATCTTGGCCTGTGACGGGGACGCGTTAGTCCGTGGACCACCGAACGATCAATATTTGGACAGAGTTTCGTCTATTTGCGAAGGGATCGAGAAACCGTAGCTCTTATCTCGGCGAAGCGAGATAATCACTCTTCTTAAGATTACCGCAACGGGATAATCCTAAGGAACGAACCGGGCTGCAGATCTAACTCCTCCTCCTCTCTGAAATCTGTGCACTTTAAGTCTTCAATTCAGTAGGGCTTCACCGAGGCACGAGAATTCCAGCTCCTCAAAAAAAAGAGGACCTGGGGCTGTATTTATAGGCACAAAGGGGTTCCGGGCGGTTAAAACCGTGTATGGAGCATTTCCGGGGCTGGAGACACCCCAGGGTGTCTCAACTTGGGCCGAGACACCCTAGGGTGTCTTGGACTTGGCCGAGACACCTTGGGGTGTCTCGTTTGTGCCGAGACACCTCGGGGTGTCTCAACTCAGGCTGAGACGCTCCGTTTTGTACATTTGTCCGTTTTCTCCGTAACTCCTTCATCCGAACTCGGATTTGAGCGATCCAAAGTGCGTTGGAAAGCCGACGAGGAGTTCTATAAGATCCAATGATTAGATCATCTGTGGAATAAATAAGACACGAAGGGTATTTCGCCGTTTGTGAACAACACGGGGTTCCCGATCAGTTCGTATCTTCGTCATTCTGAAATTCCGTAGTTCGTTGATTCACTTCAAGCATCCACCGACATCAATCAAGCTTCTGTGAACCAGATAGTGATGTTCATCATCTTTTCTTGATGCTGAACTGTTCGTGGAGACCTATAGGCAATTTTCAATGCCTACAGATACCCCCTCCAAAGCGTTCCAGACTCGTTTCTTTTATAGAAGAGGCTGGAATACTTTGGATATGATTGGTCTAGCCTTCGATCGGTATAAAGGACCTGTAGTTAGCTTCAATTCTTGACTCCTTCGATTTTTAATCTATTCGATGCTTTGACGAATAGCTAAAGTTCTTTCGGCGCTGCGTTTATCGCCTGGCCGTCGTCGAAGTCTTAAATCTAAAACTGATGATTTGAGTTTGGCTCGCGTCGTCGAGTTGACTTTGAACTGACTATCGCCGTCATGTTATATTGACTCGCGTTGACTTTTTTTAGCTGAAGTTCTTTCGGCGCTGCGTTTATCGCCTGGCCGTCGTCGAAGTCTCAAATCTAAAACTGATGAGTTGAGTTTGGCACGCGTCGTCGAGTTGACTTTGAACTGACTATCTCCGTCATGTTATATTGACTCGCGTTGACTTTTTGATCGCAACGCGTTGACCTAGGGGTTTTAAACATCGTACGTTGACTTTTCGATCGCAACGCGTTGACTGGCGTTGACCTAGGGTTACACGTTGATCGGCGTTAACCTTAGGGTTGTGAATCGCCATACGTTGACTTTTGATCGTAACGCATTAACTGGCGTTGACCTAGGGTTACGCGTTGACCGGCATTAACCTTAGGGTTTTGAATCGCCATACGTTGACTTTTGATCGCAACGCGTTGACTGGCGTTAACCTAGGGTTACACGTTGACCGGTGTTAACCTTAGGGTTTTGAATCGCCATATATTAACTTTTGATCGCAACGCGTTGACTGACGTTTACCTAGGGTTACGCGTTGACCGGCGTTGACCTAGAGTTTCGGATCGCCATTAACACAGTTTATACTCGTGCGTTTGCTGGAGTATACACACTTTAAGCTCTTAAGGTATTGGAGCGTGGCGATCTCAAATTTTGGGGCTGCAGGACCAACTATTAAAGTTGTTTTGTCTGCAGATATGGATCTTGGATCTTATCCCGAAGTTGTTGGATGCTCAAGTCACGAGACCAACTAATAAAGTTGATGCGTCAATGACTCGTATTTATAGAATTTTTGGCAAATTCTCAGCCATCAACGGGTTTGATGTGCCTTTACCGACTACCGTTTGAATCGGGCTAGCACGCGGATTGTTTAAGTCCGTTCCGCATGTGACGTTGTGCTAAAGGAATGAACTCCCTTAGACTTAATGCTACGACTTCGAATACGTAGATTTCGCTATTGTTACGGGAATAGGCTACCCGACAACGCGTGTTAGGCGCTGACTTATCCTTACTTAGGATTCAGGATAAAAGTCCCCAGAATCGGATTCTGATGTCTTCTTCAGTCGGTAAAAGATTAAACCGGCAACGCGTATTAGGCGTTGGCTTATCCCTTCTTAGGATTCAGGATCAAATTCCCCAGACTGGATTTCTGGTGTCTTCTTCAATCGGTGAAAGACTAAACCGGCAACGCGAGTTAGGCGTTGACTTATCCCTACTCAGGATTCGGGATAAAATTCCACGTACCTGTGAGGCACGGATTTTAGGAGTTGAAAAAAAAGTGGTGTCTTCTCTTGGGGCAAAGACGAACCCGAAATGGGAGAGGAAGAATTTTATAATCTATCTCCCAACACTGAAGAGGAAGAATTTTATATTCTATCTCCAGTTGGAAAGGAGACTCGAGGTGGGATCTCCACCCCCAGAATACGGAAAGGTGAAACTAAGAGTGGGATCTTTACTCCGAGAATCGAAAAGATTCGGATAACCCTAATTGTCGGAAGGTTTGATTACCGAACTAAAGATAAATTTCTCGTTTATCGAGAGTGAATTGTGGTTTTGGTCTTAACTGTAGGAAGATTTGACCAAGCAGGAGTTTGAGATGACCCTAACTGTAGGAAGGTTTGATCACTCGATTTGAAAATAGACCTCTCGTTCATTGGAGAAATCGAGAGGAGATTTTGGCTCTGGTCCTAACTGTAAGAAGGTTTGACCAGGTAAACAGTGGGAGTGGGAGTACACATCATATTAGGAGTGTTGACTTGTACAAATCACTCAATAGAGGTTCTTAGTGTCAGGTGATAAGGACTTAACACGAAGGGGTTTGACAATTCGTCAAAGATTAACAGATCAAAATTCCAAGCATTATGTCCGGAATTTAATAATGGGAATGTTGAGCGCATAAACACATAGAAGTTTGAGTGGATTCAACCGAAAGGAATTTTGGTGGTCCCATCGTCAATTAGTCTGATCGGTGGGGGATTTTGTGAGGAAATGTTGATCTGTCGTCAAACACCAATAGGAGTTTTGTGAGGGAAGATTGATCCAACGAAGCGATCGAATCTCGTCTCAGCCAAAGAGTATTCGGAAATCACAGTAGGGGTTTAGTGTTTATCACTTTGTTTGTAATGATCAGGTTATCCCTAAGAAAATTACATGTAAAAATTCGTCCGGGAACTTCCCGTTACATGATCATCCACCCCCAGCTTCCTTCGCGAAACTGGGTCTAACTTCATAGTGAGTTACATGACCAGGTTATCCTTAAGAATATTACATATAAAAAATTCTTCAGGAACTTCCCGTCAAAAGTGGGAAACAGTTTAGACTCATATACCTATTAGAGTTTCAGGGAGCAGTTTAACCTCTTATACCGGTCGGAGGATTGAGAAGCAGTTTATACTCTTATACTTATCGGAGTCTTAAGAAGCAGTTTATACTCTTATACTTGTCGGAGTCTAGGAAGGAATAGTTTATACTCTTATACTTATCGGAGTGTTGCCGTTCTTAATTGGCTTACCCTAGCGTTATGACGCCGGCTTCAACCAAGGTTTGGATGCTATTCTTTAAAGTAAAACACGTCTTGGAGGGATGAAGGATCCTCCTATGGTACGCGCAGTACTTTGGATCCGTAGTATTGTCAGCTTCTTCCTGATTTGTGATGGGTGGCAGCTTAATCTTGTTGTTTTCTAGAAGGGTCTCGACGATGGCTGGAACGTCTTCGTCCTTGAATGAGTACTCTTTTTGGAGCCTCGGATCCGAAGTCTTCTGCTGTCTTCGGGGCTGCTGTTGTGACGTCTGATTAACATCAATAACTGTTGTAGGTGCCTTCCCTTCATCATGGGACATGAGACTCGAATTCATAGGGTTAACCATCGGTTGGTTTCTTTCGACCTTCCTCCTTCTGAGGAAGCGTTCGGCGTGCTCTCCGCGCACCTTCAAATCTTTCCAGGTATTGAGCGGCTCTACTCCCATAACGTCCAAGATATTAATGGACAAGTTATTATGATAGGTCTGCAAGACGAATTCCTCCGTGACGGGATCCTTGCAGTTCATTGCCTGATTGCGGAAGCGTTTGATGAAGGTATCCACCGACTCTCCGTCTTTTTGTTTCTCATCGAAGAGTGTCCTGATCGACACTTCGGCGTCATCATCGAAGAAATGAGCGAGGAACATGCTCTCCAGGTCCTCCCAGCTGTTAATGCTTCCGGGCTTGAAACGGCGGTACCAATCGAAGGTAGGCCCGCGAAGGGTGCCAACGAATAACCGCACCATCAAGGGCTCGTTGCCAGAAATCGTGCCCAAGTCGGACTTGAAGTAGATTAGATGCTGAGTGGGCGAGCCCTTCCCGTCGAACGGCGTGAAGTTGATCAGGTTGAACTTCGCCGGATACAGGATCGAATCCCACTCTTTCGGGTAAGGATACGGAATGCCGGTCTTCTTTACCTCTTGAGCAGACATTAAAGCGTTAATTTTACTCTCGAGGTCCTTCATCTTTTCGTCCTCATCTATATCCTGTTTTGGATAATTTTCGAGAGGAATAATGCGGCCACCCCCATTGTTATCATCATTGGTGGGTCCACCCCCAGCGTCGTTATTTTTAGTGGGACCACCCCTAGCGTTGTGTTCATCTACATCTGAATCGCTACCTGCTTGGTTAGCAGTGCTGTGACGGATGGACTCACCTAGCTGATTCGATAAAGCTCGGATTTGTTGGTCGTGCATTTGTCTCATCTCCTGCATAGCCATTTCCACTTCGATCTTGAATGCTTCTTTCTGCTTAGCTAAAGCATCCTCAACCATTTTGGTTACTTCCTCGGTGTTGATCATGAACACCTCACGAGATTGTCCGGGACTGGATACGGTGGCTTTTGAAGCGACTGCCGAGCAAGCGTCTGATGCCTCATCATCTGAGGATATTCCTCGGGTCATCCTCAAATAATCTCTACGTCTAGTAGTCCCTGTATGTAGCCGAGTTAAACGATGTGATATGAGGGGGTCCGAGTCAGAAGGTCGGGTAGATTTCCTCTTATCAGTTACGTTGGCGATGACTACGGACTGTTCAGGCCCGACGGCTTCTAATTGAAGCCGAGACATTAGTTGGGCTATCCCCGAATTGACTCTCTTTCCTGGGGAAAAATCAGGGTTAGAAGTAATCGGAGACTTCCCCTTATCGACCATATTAATGGTGAATGCTGGGAGTTCGTCATCTCGATTGGCTGATCGCCTCTTGCTAAAACGCTTTGATTTGGGCTTTGATGCTTCTGCGGAGATACTCTCAAATATCGAGACCCTCAGTAGAGCGGTCTTGGGGCAGCTACACGCTGATAATACTGCCCTGATAAGTTTGATACATGGACAGTGAGAGTCCGCTTTCCGGGTACCTCTCTTTCGAGATTTATTCGTACCCCCAGTCCGATAGTACAACTCATCGACGTTACGGTCAGAGCAACCTACCGGCTGTTTGCATGAATTCTCAGGTATAACACGTTCATCTGTCTGACTTGTTTTCATCTGAGTAAACATCGCCTTATTGGCGTCTACAGGAGTCACACGCTTGGAATCACACCTTTGTGAGGGTGAAACCTTAACGGGCTCCTGGTTTTCTGCACGCACCCCCAAGCGGGCCGTTGTAGAAATTAATTTGTTAGGAGGTCGCGTACGACCCCCAGTCTGGATGTTTGCTCGGGGTTCCTTTAATGGTCCCCAGCGTTCCTGAACATGCACTTTTCCTCGATCCTCGGGTAGAGAACCGATGTGATCCTTCAATAGGACTCTAGATTTGGGGAGATCCACGCTGTCATAGGACTTCACCGGAGGTGCGGGAGCAATAGGAGCGGGATCTGGAGTTGACAAAGGTCGGAGAGCAGACTCGGATGCTTTTGCCTTAGGCGCTGATTTGGCCTTTGGCATCCAAACTTGCTTAGATCTTGGTAGCTTTTTGACCATCTTTCCTTTCTGTAACTCCTGTGCATTCCGTACAAAGATCCTCGTCTGCGCTAACAGTGTGCGGTGCTTGTGGATACGCTCCTCAAGAGTTGAACGAGTTTGTTTGACATGAACTCATTCGTTAGTAGGTGGTTGGGAGGAGGTTCCCAAAGCTGGTTCCTGGAACACTTTGCGCCTTCTGAGTTTTAGATCCGCATCATAGCAGATCCCGTCAATAGGCTCCAAAGCCTTAGAAAATTTATGCGCGAGATGTTGACGGCGCCTTTGACGAGCCCTCTTCGTCAGCACTGGTGCACTTTCAACGGGCAACTCCCTGACTTTCGAGGAGTTGTCACGAACGTTGGATCTGGTTTCTCTGGAAGCCGGAGAGGAATCTTCCACTGCATTCGGGTTCAGATCGTCAGCCTTGGTTTTTGGATCTGAAGTCACGTTCTTTGCGGCAGCGGTTTTCCTGCGTTTACAAGAAGGAGATCTAGAAGAGGAGGAGGAAATATACTCGTCGAATTTTTGCTGGTCGAATTCGTATTCGACCTCTTCAAACACCGGGATCTTGATCGTCGGCTACGGCACGACAGCCTCGGCAGCGAGGCTGTTGGCTCCCACTGTGGTCGCCAGATTGTTTGTGGAGAAAATTATTTGATTCATTGCGGGATTCATTACAAACTTCAGACGTTTACAACGAATACAAAAATCACTCTTTTTATAAGACTTTTACACAATGAAAACAAAAAAATTACGATTCTCTTCAAACAAACGCAACGAGTGTTTATTGCCCGCTGCTTGCGTGGGATCTTAGCCTGTGACGGGGACACGTTAGTCCGTGGACCACCGAACGATCAATATTTAGACAGATTTTCATCTATCCACGAAGGGATCGAGAAACCGTAGCTCTTATCTCGGCGAAGCGAGATAATCACTCTTCTTAAGATTACCGCAACAGGATAATCCTAAGGAACGAACCGGGCTGCAGATCTAACTCCTCCTCCTCTCTGAAATCTATGCACTTTAAGTCTTCAATTCAGCAGGGCTTCGCCGAGGCACGAGAATTCCAGCTCCTCAAAAAAATGAGGACCAGGGGCTGTATTTATAGGCACAAAGGGGTTCCGGGCGGTTAAAACCGTGTACGGAGCATTTCTGGGGCTGGAGACACCCCAGGGTGTCTCAACTTGGGCTGAGACACCCTTGGGTGTCTCGGCCAGGACCGAGACACCTTGGGGTGTCTCGTTTGTGCCAAGACACCTCGGGGTGTCTCAACTTAGGCTGAGACGCTCCGTTTTGTACATTTGTCTGTTTTCTCCGTAACTCCTTCATCCGAATTCGGATTTGAGCGATCCAAAGTGCGTTGGAAAGCCGACGAGGAGTTCTATAAGATCCAATAATTAGATCATCTGTGGAATAAATAAGACACGAAGGGTATTTCGCCGTTTGTGAACAACACGGGGTTCCCGATCAGTTCGTATCTTCGTCATTCTGAAATTCCGTAGTTCGTCGATTCACTTCAAGCGCCCACCAACATCAATCAAGCTTCTGTGAACCAGATAGTGACGTTCATCGTCTTTTCTTGATGCTGAGCTGTTCGTGGAGACCTATAGGCAATTTTCAATGCCTACAGTCCGTGCTTGCAAATCCAGCTCCTCCCAATCCTCATCAGACATATCCTTATGTTTCTTCTCTTTTTCAGCCAAAGCCTTGTGTAATTTTTATGAAATCAATGAGTTTTTCATCTGCATCCTCCAATAGAAAAAATCATTCTTCCTATTGAACTTTTCGATCTCGTACTTTCCAACTTTAACTGTTTTTCTACTTGGCTCTATATTCCGCTTGTATTAATAAATCCGCTTCTCTCAGGAAATTACCGAGCACCACCTCAAACCAGAAGCTACACCACTCCTAATCTGAATAACAACTCCGATACCAATTGTTGGGCGTAGTGTCATGCCCTCATGCCGCGGAAGCGATATAACCCGAGAGAAAGCCCTGACTTTCGTTTTCACAAAAGCTTAAGCCAACCTCTATATTCCCGTTTCACAAAGGAAACAATAGTAGAAAGTGAAATATCTCAACGAAGTAAAATATACACTCTTCCTCTCATTAATTCTATGACTGACTTGTCGAGGGAACCTGCAAGCAATAGTCAACACCTAGAAAATAGTAAAGACACGAGATTTACGTGGTTCGGCAAACTTGCCTACGTCCACGGGAGGGGTGAGGGGAGATTCCACTATGAGGAGAACACCGACGACTTGTACAACCCACAAGCTTGTCTCAAAGAAGAAGATTTGATTTTTACCCAAGAAGAAATTGACCTCTCTCTTGTAAAATCTCTCCTCAAGATCTAAGTTTTCCCTCAGATCTAATTCTCCTAAACTCTCTATTTTTTTGCAGCAGAAAAAACTCTTTTTCTCCTCTGTGTTTTTCCCCGCACAAAGCCCTAGCTGACTTAATGTATTTATAAACCTCGGGTGGGCCAGAAATCGTCCAGGAAACGAAAAAACGCCCGTTGCACATGTACCCGCTGCACATGTATTTCGGGTCACTAATCCCGTGTGGGCCTGTTCCCTAGCCTATTCCCTGTTCGCACTCGTGGGTGTGGCCCCCACGCGCTTTGCCTCCCGCTCGTGGCCCCCACATTCACATAACTATATTACTCTTTCTTACACTAGTTCTACAATATTGTAAGAGAGAAAAGTGTGGGCTCACTTGATGAGTCATCAATTATTGTAAAAAAAATTAAAGAGAATGGGCCCCACACATTTTTCTCTTGAAGTGTAGAAGTAATGTAGGAATAATATTGTAGCTATCAATATTTTAAATATTTCTGTGGTATTAATTGCTAAAGGGAGGTAAAAGAAGATGCTTAATGTTTTTCTAACAGTGCAATCTTTAAAATAAAAATCCAATATTTAGAATGTTTAATGCTGTTAATAAGTTGACGATATAGTCTAAAACCATGCATTAATATTTAGATGTTTATGATTTATTTCAAGTATGTTACGCAGGAAAAGTTTATTTCAAACCTATAGGCGAGGATTTCTAATTTTCACTCGAGAACTTATAATGATACGTATTTCAAGCATACTTAAAAGTAATGGTTAGTTTATTACTAGAGAGAATTATAGTCGTTGACTTCTCTAGTGGGAGGTTGTGATTCATTTCAGATCTAGCACTCATCATATGATTCGTGAATTATCCTCATCCCTAACTTATATCTAAAGACAAATCTTAATCATTTATTAAATAAATCACTAGCTATAATTAAGTTACTTGTCTGACTGCTACTTTATAGTAAAGTAGATTCAAATCTTCAAATAGTGATGCTACCATTTTTGATATAATGACTTGTAGACGACTATTCTTTAATCTACCTACAACAGATCACTCAGTTGGTTGGGAAGTTCTAACAATGACATCGTGGTCTTGGGTTTGAATCCCTTCTAAGTACGGTTGAATTTAGATGGGAATCATTATGCCCTCGGCATTTATATATGTTTATGAGACGGCTCGAGCATGGGTTTGCTTTAGGGTCTATAGATTGCAGATTCTATTAGAATAAACCCATATAAAAGAGTGATCTATATTATTCACAAGCGGTTTGGAGTTTAATTTAAAATTTTTAGCTATTCTATCTATATGGTTTAAACTATATACTCCTATAAGAATGTTTCTAGCTATAAGAATGTTTCTAGTAAGGAATGTTTCTAATAAGGATATCGACTCTCGAGTGCCTTGACAAGCGGCTCCTCCTTACTTTTAAAAAAAAGTGTTTCTTACTCAAATGCCAGGTTTAACCGCTCCCGGCTCTCGCTCGTGACTTCCCTATCCTCCGCTTTCTTGTGAATAAATTTTCCTTCATCCTCGAGCAGCACGTGATCCTCTGCTGCTTCGCCTCTGTACGTGGCCGCTCTGGTGTCACCAATCCATAAATAAATAAAATAAATAAATATCCTCAATCCGATGTATTAATAGTACTGTTCACTACTAGTTTCCTAAGTTAAGTAGAGCCTTAATATATATTCTGAGACACGAAAAGAGATGAGGGAGCCTTTATCACTAGAGTAGAAGGTCCCTGTTCACTCTCGAAGCAAGCGTCGGTTTCTGTATTTTGGAGCACGCTTCGGGGGGGAAGGAGAAAAAAAAAATGAAAATGAGAATCATGGAAAGGACCACACATATATACAAAGGACGACAAGCACTAAACTACAAGGAATACAAATGTATTCTAGCGACGCTTGTCTCTTATTTTTATAGAGTTTTGAGGTCAATGTATATATGTTTGGTGGTGGGCCCACCGGTGAAAGATTTCTAATGTTTGATAGCTGCGCGGCGTCACTTTGCATGCAGTATATATACATATCTCACAACATTTACTCTTTCTTACATAATATATCTCTTTTAATTATTCTTCGTAACTGATGTTTCATTGTCGTCCTCGATCTCTTTCACAAAAACAGCTCTACCGGTCGTCCTGCCCAACCGTGCACTTAAGAAGATTCTTGTGCTTAAATCATGCTAACAGGCTCTTGGGTCCAGTGATAAATAGTATATATTACACGAGATAGTTGGCTGGAAATGTAAAACTAAGTGGCGCCGGCCCCTAGATTCTACGTCGTTTGGTAGCTAGTGATCTTGGGACGGACTAATTGTCTCAATAAGGATGTTGCGTGTCTGAGGTTCGTGATTGTGATATTTCATTTACTTGTATATATGTTGTATCACATCGAGAACTTACGAAAGGATGAATATACTTGCAAAGACTGGTGATCATGAAAGAATTGCTTGAAACAATATGCCTAGTCATCGTGACAAACAAAATAGTCTGTTTTTGTTAATTATTTAGCAAAATAGACAGTTTTACTAAATAATTAGCAAAATAGATCTCTTTTTGGCCAACAGGCCAAAAAGAGGTCTATTTCGCAAAACAGCTCAGAAAACATACGGGACTAGTAGTCTTGTATGTTTTAATCACGGATTAGTATTTAGTAAACTCAGAAAATTTCACAAAACATTGAGATGAACTCAGAAAACATACGGGACTACTAGTCCCGTATGTTTTCTGAGTCACTAATCCATGATTAAGTTGGCTCTAAACATACGGGACTAGTAGTCCCGTATGTTTTCTGAGTCTTGTTTTTCAAAATCGACCTCTTTTTTAAAAGAGGTCTATTTTGCTAATTATTTAGCAAAACGGTCTATTTTGCTAAGTAATTAGCAATAACGGACTATTTTGCAAATTTTCCCTCATGACAATGGTTTGAGCAGTACAATGTGTTACTTAATGGATTCTAGAGCTTACGTCGAGCCTACAGGCTCGAGGGCCTAAGACATCAAACAACGTTTAGTTGCGGAGTTTGTTTGGCTAATCCGTTGCCAAAATGATTAAATATTATTGCACTCCGCTGTAGAAAATGGTGAAGGATTTGAGAAAATCGTGCAAAAACATGAGTATAGGAAATTTCTCGGGTCGTTCGATCGACGACATAGGCCCGGTCGACCGACAGATTGTTGAATTACATAATTTGAAACCCGTCTCTGGTCCCGTCTCTGGTCGGTCGACCGAACGGGTATAACACGTCGACCGAAAAAGTGCACATTACAGGGTTCAGAATTCGGATCTTTGGTCGGCCGACCAAAACAACATGTCTGATCGACCGACAAGCGGTTATGGGCCTGTTTTGTTTTTCTGGTTGGTTTTGGATTTGGTGTTTGATATAAATACAAATACGTTTTTTAGGGTTTAAAACCAGAGAATTAGCATTGTTTTGAACACTTTGAGAGGGAGATGTTGTGAGGGAGTTGAGAGCTTTGGTTAGGGTTATATTTGAGTGATTTTGTGAGTTATAACCCATTATATTTCTCCTCAATATAGTAAAATCTCCCCATCCTCTCACTGTGGATGTAGGCAATTTTCGAACCACATAAATATCCGTGTTTGGTTTGATTTGTATCGTATTTTGGTGAATTGCACTCGTATTTGGTTTTGGTTTTCTTCTCTTATCGCTCACTGGCTCGTTTGGTTGTCGAGTACGCTTCCGCACGGTGTGCAACAATGGGTATTAGAGCTCTAGGGTTTTAGATCTAGGGTTTTGCATTAGGTGGAAGAAGATTCATTGTTTGAAGCTTGGTTCTTAGAGTTCTAAGCTTCGGTGGAGATAGCGTTGCAGAGTTGCCGTTAGGATCTCGCTTTCCTTGTGTGGTTAAGAGATCGTGTTGAAATCCTATCTAGTGTTCAGTTGGGTAATTTCTCAACTATATCAAAGTTTGAATTTTTCTTTATAATTTAGAGTTTGTAAGCATGACAAAAGAAGTTGGTGAAAGCAGCAAGACAATGATGAGTATATTCAGGTTAGACTTCAAAATACTAAGATTAGTGTAGTAAAGTATGACGGAATGATTAATTTTGGTTTGTGGATGAGCGACGTACAAGACACTCTCAATGCTCAAAAATTGGAAGAGACCATCATGGTCCATGTGAGACCACCGAAATACGATGAGGCGATCTGATATAAGATGAATAGGAACGCTTGTGGGGGTAATCAGGTCTTATTTGAACAAGAGGTAAAATACAATATGATTGGGGTGACGTCTGCGATGAAGATATGAGATGTTCTTAACAACAAGTACCTTACATTGAAGTCGACGACTGGAGAAGATAAACAATGCTCGGATGAGAAATCAAACAAAAATTTTTCGTTAAATCACTGGAGAAGATGAACAGTTGCGGAGAGTCGAATGACTCTTGATTTGACCCAGTGGTCTATTTATAGACAGCTGTGAGCTGTCAAATCAGGACGAGATTTTAGGTAAATCCCGCCCAAAACACGAACTTAGCGTTTGTGTTGGTTGAACTTCTAAACACAAAGTTCATCCTGCACTTTGAATCGCAGATGCAGGGTTCGTTCGTGTTTTTGGCCTCTCAACACAAGCATTTCAACAATCATCCTTAGATACTCAGAGAAGCTAGTAATGGCCATCAAGGTGAGGAAAGCTGAAAAGAAAATAATTTACAATAAAAAGCTATGCAGCCTCTTGGATGAGTACAGACAGGTTGTAATTGATAATGCTGACACTATTAAGCTCGATCCGTCGTGCAACTCATCCTTCCAAATAGCTTAACATTCCAACCAAGATTAACAGGGGTACTGTTGAAATCATCACCCCAGTTAAATTGATCAAGAAAGGAGACAAAGTAGGTCCCTCTGAGGCTATTCTCCTAGTCAAATTTGGAATAAGATCCTTCTCATACGGGCTTGTGATTTTCTCTGTTTAGGATGATGGATCTGTTTGCAGCCCGAAGGTGCTTAACCTCATTGAAGATGACCTCATTGATAAGGTCGTAGCTAGTGTTTCTATGGTTGCTTCGCTATCATTGGCTCTCTATTACCTAACTCTTGAAGCTGCGCGTAAGGTGTTCATCAATACCTACAAGAATCTTTTGGCTAGTGTTGTCGATACTGAATACACCTTCATATAAGTTGAAGGAGCATCTCAAAGATCTAAGAAAATTTGCTATTACTATTGCTCCTGTTACATCGGCTGAAATGACTTGGGCTTTAGCTTGTTTGTCTAAGTTCATTGTCATCAAGACACAAAAATTATCTTGTTTGGTTTAAGGTGATCAGAACTACCTTAACTACTTCTACATATTCGTTGGAAGTATGAGTTCAATCATTACCAAAGGAGATCTCAAGGAAGTTAGCAAAGAAGTTGCAGAACTGTGACATACATCAAATTTCTACAATCGAATTCATGATATCTTCAAAACAGATATGGTGAACCGTCAGTCGACAACAGGTCTCAAATCAATTTGGGGATCCAAAATATTTTAAAAATTTATTCCAGTTAACCGCGAACTTTTAAAAACTTTGGAGGGGGTTCTGTAGGTTGTCTAAAAATTACTATAAATAGTTGTTCCCCATTAAACACCGATAATGAAAGTTACAATTGGAAGACTTTCATATGAACAATTCAATAATAAAAGTTACAGACAAATGACTTTCACAACAACGAATGAAGGCTACAATTAGAAGATTTTCACGTATATCGAAATAGTTACAATTCAATGATCTTCACGACAATCGATGGAAACTCTGATTCAATAGTCTTCACAGACAGTTGCAGGAGTTATAGTATGACGACTCCCACATTTTAAGGAGCTAAGGTGGAGATTACAAATTGACGTTCTCTACGAATACCCTAATGAAAGAGATTCAAAGTCAACAATCTCTTTAAATTCCCAAAATGCAGAGTTTATTTCTGCGTTTCAAGTTCACAACGCTGTGTGAACATTGTGTTTTTAGCCTTAAAATGCCTAACTCTGTGTTTCAGGTTTAAAACACAGAGTTCGAGCCGAAAATGCTAGTTTCAATACTTGACTCGTTTAAACACGAGTTGAAGGGTTCCAGAAACCGTTTTTCCCCACGATTAGAGGGATTTCTGCCCTACTTAGGAGCGAATTAAGGAGGCAATTACTGTTAGCATTTTTATTTTGATGATGTTTTAACAAATAATTTATAACTAATATTATTTGTCTAGTGTTTGTATTTATATATATATTTATTCTATACAAACAATCAGTTGGAGGATGGATGGACTAGAGCTTTCACGATCATATCCAATGGAGGTTGACGCAATATTGGTATGAAGCAATGCAATTTAAGTCAAGATCCAAGTTCTAGCTTCATCCGTAAAGTTTACCAAGAAGAGCTTATTGAAGATCAAGATCATTGCTTGGTAATTTAGTTT
>BQKN01041739.1:0-10645 GCA_022839385.1 Asparagus kiusianus | reverse complement strand
CTGTCCCATGATGTACTGTTCATGAACAGTACATCATGGGACAGTGAGCCGACACCTCACCCGTCCCATGTAGGGTCCCATGTTTTTGAGTCTCTAAGACATTTTTCTTTAATAAAGATATAATGAGGATTCATAGATATATTTATTTATTTATATTCTAACAATATACAGCTCCCTCTTCTTTTAACAAGTGTCCATGACTACTCATTGGAAAAACCCAAAATGATTTTTTGTTAGGCTAGTGAACTCGGCTAACTCGCAATTGTCCCTTCAAAAATATTTTTTTCGTATTCTAAATAACCAGATTCAAACAATATTATGGGAGAAGTTTCTAATTTCTAGAGAATGCTTCTGAGATCAAGCAAGGTTCTGCTCCCGAGTAATACTTAATCTTGTGAAAATTTATTCTTTGTTGTAATATTGTTGTAATCATATATATCAACAGTAAGAATCAAACATAAAATGTAAATGTAAATAGACAAGAGAAGAAATAGGGAGAAAAATGATTCTCATTTTATTCATCTTCCTCATTCCTACATACATTTTGTCTTCCATGGATTACATTATATAGATGTAGAAGAGAATACTAAAAGTCACAAGTAGGTGAAGAGGCTTCTTCTAGTAATGTCCACATTGTATTTATATTTACAACACTCCCCACACTCCCCCTTGGACATTACTTCATGATGTCAATGCCTCGTTAAAAACCTCGCTAGAAAAACCCAGTGGGAAAAAACTAGTCGAGGAAAAGAGTACATGACATACATACATTATTTCTGTTACATTAGTTGTCTCGTTAAAAACCTTTTGCTAAGAAAAATCATGTAGGATAAAAACTTAGCAAAGGAAAAAAGAGTACAACTATAGATCTTCGGGATCCAAACTTGTGTTGCATTAGTTACCTCATTAGCTAAGAAAACCCTGTGGGACAAAACTTAGAAAAGAAAAAAAGAGTACAACTATAGTCCTTCAAGGCACAATCTTCGGGATTGCATTGAAAATTCGCTCCCCCTGATGATGACAATCTTCTGAGTCTATGCTAAGAAAAAACCAGTGGGACAAAACTTAGCGAAAATGGGCAAAATATGATAATAGACCTTCAGGGCCCAATCTTTAGGATTGTTCTTTAAGAATTTGCTCCCCCTGAAGAATATAGTCTTCCAAGTCTATGCATATTATGAACATATTTCTCATAAGTTGATGTAGGCAGAGATTTAGTGAACAAATCTGTAAGATTATCACTTGAGCAAACTTTTTCGATGGTAATTTCGCCATTCTTTTGGAGCTCATGTGGATAAAAGAATTTTGGTGCAATATGTTTTGTCATGGTTCTTTTTACATATCCACTGCTCATTTGTGCAACACAAGCTGCATTGTCCTCATAAAGGACAGTGGGGGTAATATCATCTTTCGCTAGACCACATGAGCCACAAATATGTCGTATCAACGATCTTAATCATACACATTCTCGTGAGGCCTTATATAAAGCAATACTCTCTGAGTGGTTAAAAGAAGTAATCACCATGATCTGCTTAACAGACCTCTAAGAAATGACAGTACCACCACAGAGAAAAACATAACCAGTCTGAGATCTGGCGTTATGGGGATCAGATATGTAGCCAGCGTTCTAATAGCCCACCAATGTCATATCTTGGTTTCTATTATAGAATAGTCCAAGATCTTTTGTACCTTAAAGATAGCGAAGGAAATGTTTAACGCCATTTCAATACCTCCTTGTAGAAGAAGCACTATACCTTGTTGGTCAAAATTGGCTGCCACCAAAAGCCAAAGCCACTATCACCTCACAATCTCATCACTGAATTCAGTGCCGAGTTTTTTGACAAAGGAAAAGGTGGGCGGGCCCCACCACGGGCCCCACCATAGAAAATAATATTTTTTATTGATGCATAGTGTTCTCCTAAACACTATAAATAGACCCCCAAACTCTTAAGGAAAACTCATCCCAGAAACAACTCCTCTTATAGAAGAATAAGAGAGAGAAAAGAAAGGCTTAGAGAAAAAAAGTCTTAGTGAGAAAATTGAGAGAAATTTTCTGAGTGAAACTGGGAGTGTGAGAAATTTGTGAGAGTGTTTGTAAAATTTCTTCCAAATAGTGAAAGATCTGCAGCAGCCCGTGGACGTAGGTAATTTTGTGCCGAACCACGTAAATCTTGTGTGTCCCCCAATTTTACGTATTTTATTTTCGCTCTCTCTCTTAAATCTGGCACTAGGGAAATCTGAGTAATTCCCCAACAACTGGTATCAGAGCTCTAGTTGTGACGTCTGTCAAATTTCTGCAAGGTTACTATTCACATGAATAGTAAATTTTGTGAATAGTGGAATTTTACCGGCGGTACTGACTTGTCGGCAGAGGTATCTTAATACAAGGTGGTTCGCAAAAATTATCAAAAACGATCCAGAGGAAGTCAGATTCAAGTAGGAGCGATGACTGCAGATGAAAGGAAGGTGAAAATTGAGAAGTTCAATGGTGCGCATCGAAATTCGGCTTTTGGAAGATGCAGATCAAAGATTATCTGTACCAAAAGAAGCTGTATCAACCTCTCTCGGGAAAGAAGCCAGATGATATGAAGGATGAAGAGTGGGCTCTCCTTAACAGACAAGCCCTTGGAGTTATTCGATTGACGCTATCCCGTAACGTTGCCTTCAACGTAGCAAAGGAAAAGACCACGATGGGTCTTATGGCGGCTCTCTGCAGCATGTACGAGAAGCCCTCTGCCTCAAACAAAGTTCACTTGATGAGGCGGCTGTTCAATTTGTGAATGACGGAAGGCGCATCGACAACTCAACATCTCAATGAACTCAACATAGTCACAACCCAGTTGAGTTCGGTTGGGATTGAATTTGATGAGGAAGTTCGAGCGTTGAATCTTTTGTCTTCCCTACCAGAATGCTGGAATGCTACAGTCACGGCTGTGAGTAGCTCATCGGGAAGCAACAAGTTGAAGTTCGATGACGTTCGTGATCTGGTTCTTAGTGAAGAGATCTGACGGAGAGAATCGGGTGAATCTTCAACCTCCTCAGCTTTACACACGTAGTCTAGGGGAAGAACTTCAGAAAGAAGTTTAAATCACGGCAGATCTCAAAATCTAGAAGGAGCAAATCTAGATCAGGAAAGAAAGACTTCAAGTGCTACAATTGTGGTAAGAAGGGTCATTTCAAGAGGGAGTGTCGGGCACCGAAGAAAAACACCGGCACACAGGATCTGCCAACGTGACCGAGGAAGGAGGTGATGCTATGATTCTAAGCGTCAACAGTCCGATTGAATCATGGATTCTTGATTCAGGGGCATCCTTCCATTCCACCCCATGCCGAAAAATCATGGAGAACTACGTCAATGGTGATTTCGGAAAGGTACATCTAGCAGATGATGAAACCTTAAAGATTGTTGGCAAGGGAGACATCCGATTAAAATTGTCAAATCAGACCACATGGAAGCTGCAAGGAGTGAGACATATTCCTGGCCTTAGAAGGAATTTGATCTCTGTGGGACAGCTTGATGGAGAGGGTTATTGTACAACCTTCTCGGATCATGATTGGAAGATTACCAAAGGAGCACTCGTCATTGCTCGAGGTAAGAAAAGTGGTACTCTCTATATAACCTCTAACTTAGAGAATATCATTGCAGTAACAGATGCAGATGAAAAATCAAACCTATGGCACCAAAGGCTTGGCCATATGAGCGAGAAATGGATGAAGACACTTCTGTCAAAAGGGAAGCTGTCGGATCTGAAGAATGTAGATGTCGGCCTATGCGAGGATTGCATCTTTGGCAAAAAGAAGAAAGTCAGTTTTATAAAGATTGGCAAGGAACCCAAGATAGAAAGGTTAGAATTGATTCATACCGACGTATGGGGACCGTCTCCAGTTTCATCTCCTGCAGGCTCACTGTACTATGTCATTTTTATTGATGATTCTACAAGGAAGGTGTGGGTCTATTTTCTAAAGAAGAAATCAGATGTCTTTGATACCTTCAGAAAATGGAAGGCCATGGTGGAAAATGAAACTGGTTTGAAGATAAAGAAGTTGAGGTCAGACAATGGAGGAGAGTACAAAGACAGTAGATTCAAAGAGTTTTGCGCAAACAACGGGATCAAGATGGAGAAAACAGTTCCCATGATACCGCAGCAAAATGGCATAGCAGAGCGCATGAACAGAACTTTGAATGAACGTGCCAGAAGCATAAGGTTACATGCCGGCTTGCCCAAGTTCCTATGGGCTGAAGCTATCAATACCGCAGCCTACCTAATCAACCGTGGACCCTCGGTTCCCTTGGATGGTGGAATATCGGAAGAAGCTTGGAGCAGAAAAGAGGTAAACCTTTCACATTTAAGAATTTTTGGTTGTATCTCTTATGTACACATAGATTCTGCTGAAAGAAGTAAACTTGATGCCAAATCTAACAAATGTATTTTTGTTGGTTATGGTGGTGATGAGTTTGGTTACCGATTTTGGGATTATGAAAATCGAAAAATCATCAGAAGCAGAGATATCATATTCAATGAGAATATGATGTACAAAGACAGATCAACTGAAAAATCAAGTAGCTCCAGTACAAAAGCTAAAACAAAGGAATTTGCTGAATTTGAGGAGATTTCTGAAAATGATGTTCAAACAAGCCCTGAAGCAGTTCAAGAAGAACCAAGCACGCCAGAAGTGAGACGCTCCTCCAGAATTCCTAAGCCAACCCAGCGCTATTCGCCTTCTTTGCACTATCTGTTGCTGACTAACAGTGGTGAACCGGAGTGTTATGACGAAGCAATGCAGGTGAAGGATTCAGTCAAGTGGGAGTCTGCTATGCAAGATGAGATGGACTCACTCATGTCAAATCAGACATGGGACTTAGCTGAATTACCACAAGGTAAGAAAGCTCTGCATAACAAATGGATTTACATGATCAAAAAAGAGCATGATGGAAACAAGCGCTACAAGGCAAGATTGGTTATCAAAGGTTTTCAGCAAAAGGAATGTATTGACTACAATGAAATTTTCTCCCCGGTCGTGAAACTGACTACAATCAGATTGGTGTTGAAAATTGTAGTTGCTGAGAATTTACATCTTGAGCAATTAGATGTAAAAACAGCTTTCCTTCATGGTGATTTGGAGGAGGAGATTTATATAAAGCAACCAGAAGGCTTCATAAAGGCAGGCAAAGAAAATCTAGTATGCCGGTTGAAAAAGAACTTGTATGGATTAAAACAAGCTCACAGGCAGTGGTACAAGAATTTGACAGCTTTATGAGCAGCAACGGTTTCACTATATGTCAAGCAAATCATTGTTGCTATATCAAGAGGTTTGACAATAGCTTCATTATTTTATTGTTATATGTTGATGACATGCTCGTTGCAGGATCAAATCTGCAAGAGATTATAAATTTAAAGCAGAAATTGTCAAAGCAGTTCGCAATGCAAGATCTTGGAGTCGCAAAGCAGATTCTTGGAATGAGGATCAAGAGAGACATGAAGTCTGGGACTTTGATATTATCACAGGCTGAGTACATCAACAAAGTACTCTCCGGGTTCAATATGCAAGATGCCAAACCAGTGGGTACACCTTTAGGTGTTCATTTCAGACTTTCCAAAGAGCAGTCACTGAAGACAGAGGAAGAGCGTGCACACATGACGAAGGTCCCGTACGCCTCAGCAATTGGAAGTCTGATGTATGCCATGGTTTGTACAAGACCGGATATTGCTCAAGTAGTGGGAGCTGTTAGCAGGTACATGAATGATCCGGGCAAGGTACACTGGGAAGCAGTCAAATGGATCCTCAGATATCTACGGGGCACCACAGGTAAAGCACTTTGTTTCAAAGGTGGAGATACAATACTAACAGGCTATGTAGATGTTGATCTAGCATGAAATGTTGATATCAGAAAGAGCACTACATGGTATGTATATACTTTAGGAGGTATTGCAGTGAGTTGGGCTTCTCAACTGCAGAAGATAGTTGCTCTCTCCACAACTGAAGCTGAATATGTCGCTGTTAAAGAAACCAGCAAGGAAATGGTGTGGCTTCAAAATTTCTTGGATGAATTAGGCAAGAAACAAGAAGACAATGTCTTATACTGCGACAGTCAAAGTGCTATTCATCTAGCGAAGAATCCGTCTTTTCATTCCAGAACGAAGCACATACAGATGCAGTATTATTTTATCCGGTCACTTCTGGAAGATGGAATTTTAAAGCTTGAAAAGATCAGTGGAGCTCAAAATCCGGCAGACATGCTGACAAAGACGGTGACTAATGACAAACTGAAGCTGTGTTCAGCTTCAGTTGGTCTGCAATAGTATGAAGACCGGGAAGAGCTGCTGCATAGATCGAGGTGTGAAGACAGATTGAAATCAGTCTTCAAGTGGGAGATTGTTGGTCAAAATTGGCTGCCACCAAAAGCCAAAGCCACCATCACCTCACAATCTCATCACCGAATTCGGTGCCGAGTTTTTTGATAAAGGAAAAGGTGGGTGGGCCCCACCACGGCCCCACCACAAAAAATAATATTTTTTATTGATGCATAGTGTTCTCCCAAACACTATAAATAGACCTCCAAACTCTTAAGGAAAACTCATCCCAGAAACAACTCCTCTTATAGAAGAATAAGAGAGAGAGAAAAAAGGCTTAGAGAAAAAAGGCTTAGTGAGAAAATTGAGAGAAATTTTCTGAGTGAAACTGGGAGTGTGAGAAATTTGTGAGAGTGTTTGTAAAATTTCTTCCAAATAGTGAAAGATCTGCAGCAGCCCGTGGACGTAGGCAATTTTGTGCCGAACCACGTAAATCTTGCGTGTCCCCTAATTTTGCGTATTTTATTTTCGCTCTCTCTCTTAAATCTGGCACTAGGGAAATCTGGCACTATGGAAATCTTGTAGTAAACAACCAATGTGATTTGAGTCCTACTAGAATTCAAACCAATGAAAGTAACATGTCATCTACCCATACTACACCATGTGACTGAACCTAAAGAAACCTGTATATGGATTAAATGATAAAGTATCTAAAACAAATATCAACAAATCTCCACCTTGATTTAAATACGTACGGAATTGCTCACTCAAAACAAAATTTACTCCACCTATTCCAACAGCCCTACAAGGCATTAAGTGCGGTATATATCGATCAAGTCCAAGCCCCGCTTGAACTTGCCAACTGAAATAGGCCTCATTAATAAATCGATTAAATTTTCCTCACAACGACTGTAATACTTAGGGAAGTCATCACCTAAAGTAACTCCTGATTAGCTAAATGACACAAAATTATCAACTGACAGTGCATAAACTATTGTATCTTCATGTCTTCACCGTAACCGAATATCTCATCTAGACCAGTCTCTAGCAATAGCGTATTCCTATTTTTTCTGTAGCTGCTGAGGTGCTTTGTCTATTTGAATGGGATGTTGTTGCTAAACTTCCGTAGTTTTATCTTGTTGAAGAGCTAAACGATGAATTTCTAACTCCATATTTTGTCCTACAGTGCGCGCATTATTTTCATCAACTAAAATTGATGACCGTTTCTGGTGGAACATATCAAATTCATCAAACGTAACATCACGGTTGATAAAAATCTTAAGAGACTCTTTGGATCAAGACACCACAATCTATAGCACTTAACACCTGAAGCACAACCTAAGAATATGCACTTCTTTGCTCGAAGCTCAAGTTTTCCTTGACTAACATGTGCATATACAAAGCAACCAAATATTCTTACATTAGAATAAACTGCAAGCTTACCGGACAAAGTCTTTGTTATAGCTTTACAACCAATAGTAGTAGATGACGAGCGATTCACTAAGTAATAAGCCATATTCACCACTTCCGCCCAATATTCCTTACCTAAACCTGCATTGAACAACATATAATGAGCTTTTTTCTAAAAGAATTCTATTCATATGTTATATCACTCCATTCTGTTTCAGTGTATAAGAGACTATGCGATGTCTAATGATTCCTTTATTCTTACAGAACTCATTAAATTATCCTCCATAAAACTCCAGGTTATTATCAATTCTAAACCTCTTAATCAACCTCCTTGTCTGCTTCTCTATCAAAAACTTTCACTGCTTGAAAGGCATACACCTCATCTTTATATCTTAAAAAATAGAACCAAACCTTCCTGAAATAATCATATAGACGAAGGTTAAAAATTATCTCGAACAACCACCATTTGAGGCAACTGGAGAAGATCTCCAAATATCTATATAAATATAATTCAAAGTACGTTTAGTCTGATGCATTGTCATACTAAAGCAAACTCTTTTCTGTGTCACAAAGATGTAATGCTCGCGTAACCCTAATTTTCCTATACTCCCTCCACAAAAAAGATCCTTTTTTGCTCAATTCGGCCAATCTGCGTTCACTCATAAAACCATGTTTTATATGCCATAATTTGGTAGTATCTGCTCCTAATATCAATGATGCAACTGCAATTGAATCGTTAACGGTAGAACCCCGCAAAACATACAAGTTTTCGATCTTCTTTTCCTTCATAACCATAAGAGAGCCTTTTGTAATCTCAAGAACTCCACTTTCACATGATAAATTGCACCCAAGTCTATCAGGAGTGTTTTAAGAGATGGGATTATTCTTTAAACCAAGAACATGCTTAACATCAGTCAAAGTCCCGATGTCTCTATGCATATTAATCCGAATTGACCCTTTCCCAATAATCTTGCCTGTGACTTTATTCCTCATGAGAACAACTCCATCATTAATAGCTTTATAAGTGGTGAACTAATTCTTTTTAGGGCACATATGACATGAAAAATCTGAATCCAAAATCTAAATCTTTGGTGCTCCTGGTTATATCATCAATAACCAAAAAAACCACATCTTCAGCAATACCAACTTCAACAGAGTCCTCCTTTAATTTTTAATCATACTCTTCTTATTTCTTCTTATTCTTCAACCTGTATTAACCGATATTAATGTGCCCTTTATTCTTGCAATATCCGCAGATTAGATTTCTATGATTCGACTTATACCTATTACCTCCAAAGCCCCTTTCTTCTGATCTTCCTCGAAAAAAAGTCATTTGCTTTATCACCACTTTTACTTATGGTTAACTATTTATCGATATTATCCTTATTCAAGAAGTTCTTTTTAACTTTCTTGATGCCAATAGAATCTCGACTATAAACTATAATATCCTTAAAAAAATAATTGTAGAAAGGTGGCAAAGAACACGATAACAATAAAGTTTAATCTTTATCATCGATCTTAACATCAATCTTACTCAAATCTTTAATTATAGAATATAATTCATGAATATGAGATTTGATGGGTGTACTTTTTCAACATTTGAAGTGTGTACAAATGCTACTTCAATATGAGATGTTTAGTGAGGGAATTCGTCAAATATAAATCTTCCAACTTAGACCATAACTTAGTGGATGTCTTCTCTGTGAGAACCTCTTGTAAAACTTTATTTGTCAGACATAATTGGATCGTTGTAAGAGCTTTCATCCAGCTCGTTCCAATCTTCCTCTATCATGTTAGCTGGTTTCTTTGACTTCCCGAACAAAGCCCTCTTCAATCCACTATGTGCCAACACGACGATCATCATAACTTGCCAAAGGCTAAAACCGATGTTGCCATCAAACTTCTCAATATCCCACTTCACAGTGGTTATCGTTATTTTCTCATCCGGTTGATAGTTGAGGGTTTTGACACCAATTGACAAATTCCTAGAAATAGACTAATATCAATCACAATAAGCAAGAAAAATTTCAAGAAGTCGAAACACACAAATATACATGGTTCAGTTTGTAACCTATGTCTATTGGCAAAGAAGGAGGATAGCTTTACTAATAATAATGAGGAACACAATTTAGACATCTCTCAATCACTCACTCTCTTGTAAACAGAGGAACAAAAAAAGATTTGAAAAAGGATGACAAATAGGGTTGACGAGAGGCCATTGTCCTCTACTTCAAATTGGTGACTCCGCCTGTAGGATTTTCAATTGATGTTAGCTACTTCCAATTATACCATGGGGTGATCTCCAACAAATATATACACACATGCACACAGACACACACGAGCCCTTTACTAAAAATCCCTTGCTGCTGAATGAATCTATTAGGATAAGAAATTCAAACTAGAACTTGTTGGTCCATATCTCTTGTAGCAAACAACCAATAAGATTTGAATCCTATTAGACTTCCAACTAATGAACTTAACTTGCCATCAACCCATACTGTAGTATCTGACCGAGCCTAAAGAAACCTGCATTTGATTAAATGATAAAGTATTTGAGGCAAACATCAACACTGATCGAAAACCCCAGATTTTGAGCCCCACTTTTAATCCCGCAGAACACCAATTAAATACCAACATAACAATCAAACTTAGGCACCCCTGGATCACATTATACAGCTAAATCACTTGAGTCACCTATTTGTGGTTTGCTTGCTTGCTTTTGTTGTTTCTTTTGTTTTTTTCTTCTTTCTTTTTTAGTTATTTATTTTGTTTTGAGCAAGTGATATTAAAAATTATCATTCCAATTATTCATCCTTTATAAAACAATACGAAGGTCGAACGCTTCCACAAAACTTAAATAGACAACATAACAAATAAAGAAAATAAATAAATAAATAAAAGAGAGAAAAGGAAAAACAAAAGCAAGCAAGCAAACCACAAAT
>BQKN01041732.1:0-55294 GCA_022839385.1 Asparagus kiusianus | reverse complement strand
GCTTGTAGAAGATATGTTGGCTGGACATCCTGATCGTTCATATTCTTGTTTTCGAATGAGTTCTTAGGCAATTCTTTTGCTTAAAAATGTTCTAATTAAGAAGAATGCTTTAAGGCCAACTAGATATTTAAGCTGCAATGAACAACTTTGTATATTTCTCTACGGAATTTCGCATGCCCTTTCAAATCGAGTATTAGCTAAGATATTTTAACATTCAGGAGAGACTATTAGTAGGCATTATAATAACGTGATTAATGCTATTTTATCTTTGAAACAAGATTATATCCAGCTTCCAATGGTTGATGTAGACGTTCATCCTAAGATTCGAGCGAATCCCAATTTCTTCCCATATTTCAAGGTAGAGCTAAATCATAATTTGTTCCATGTTTATCGTTTTTGGGAAAATATTGTGTCTTTGGATTAGTGACTTAATGGTATTATTTTACATCTTTTCTAAAGTTTATCAATCCACTAAAAAGTATATCAAAACTTGTTTGAAGAGATTTCATCAAAAATCAAGCGCTTCACAATCTCGCATTTTTGACCATCTTGAAAAACAGTGAGTTTTCACTCTTAGGAAATAACATTTTAGAAATTCCTTTTCTAATATGTTTATTTTTAGATATATAAATATTTTCCCAAGTTTTAATATTTTTTGAGTTGATTTACTATTCTAAATTAAATTTACGAAATCAACTCTTCAAGAAATTTCAGAAACTAGAATATTTGTATTTCGGTCAGTGAGTTTTCACAAATGCGAAGTGATATTTCAGAAAATTTCTTCTCTAACATGTTTATCTTCATGTGTACAAATGTTTCTCAAAGTTTTATAATTTTTTGAGTTGCTTTGCTATTTTAATTTGAATTTAGAAAATTAGCTTTTTAAAATTTAGGTTTCTGTGAATAGTGCATAAGTCGACCGATTTTTTCCATAAGTCGACCGACCAGTATGTATAAGTTAACCAATTTTTTTCATAAGTCGACCGACCAGTACAATTTTCAACATGAGTTTTTTAGTCTCATCAGTTGACTGATTACTTATAGCAGTCGACCGATGAAGTGTTATCAGTCGACTGATTTTTCTCATCAGTCAGCCGGACGGCTATTTTTCTGCATAACGGCTAGTTTTGGCTGGTTTCTTTGAGAGGCTATAAATAGCCCTCAAGACTTGGTTTTTTAGTAAGATTTTTTACAAGATTTTCAAGTGTGTTTACACCAGTTTAATTCAAAGTTTTGGTGTGTTTGCTTATGTGAAGAAAGTTTCACAAAGAGAAGATCTTAACTTCGGTTTTGAGGCGTTCAACCTCAAATCTTCATCTACATCTCTTTGTTTTCTTTGGAGAAGTTTTCTAAACTCATTCTCTAGCTTAATCTTTATTTTGATTTATATATATATACAAGCTAGATTTACTTGAGTTTAATTTCGTTTTTGCTCATTGATATTCATACACAACCACTTGAGGTTTAGTGTTTCACATATTGTGTACTTGGGTTGTGAGAGTGTTTTCTTTGAGAACGTGCTTACAATTTCATTCTCATCTTGGTTGGAGAATAAAACATTTATTTGAGCTTATCATTGTTGAACACGTTGTAATATACGATGACACTTAGAGGAGTGGTTAGGAGAGACCGGTGTCAATTCCAAGAGGAGCGGCTTGGTTGTAAAAGCCTAGGGAGAGGTAGTAATTCCAAGTACTTGAGAAAGGTGATACGGGTAAGCCAACACTTAGAGGAGTGTCTTGTGGGATTGACAATCGTGTATATTGTAAAAGTTTTCGATGAGTTTTGAAAACCGATTGTGTAGTGAATTTGTGATTAGTGGAGAATCTCCTTAAGGTGAGGAGCAGAGACGTAGGTCGAGGGTTGACCAAACTTCGTGATCATATTTCTTGTTTGTGTTTGGCATTGGCGTACTTATTCTTGTGTATATTTTTATATCGCCTTTTGTCTTATAGTTTATATCGCCTATTGTTTATTATATATCCTTGCCTATAGCACTTGTGTATATCATATTGCTAGGATATTGTTAATAAGTTTTAATTTGGCATCATAATCGTATTAAATTAGCAATTACCCTATTCACCCCCTCTAGGATACTTTCAAGAAGTATCCCGCCCTTGAAGCATCTAGATCAATTGTGGCACAGAAAGAGTAACACTCGAAGTGGATTCCTCAGGAGCACCAGAGAAAGCAACCTGGTTTGTAGAATACTCATCAGCAAAAGATTTATCACCAAAAATTACCATAGTAGCAGTCAATCGTTGACGAGGATGTCGGTTTGTAGCTTGTTATCGCTTAAAATAATTTTGGATGATATGTCCAGGACGACGACAATACTGACAATAATTATTTCTTTGCTTGCTGAAAGGGACTGATGATGCTGAGACAGTGGCCGAAGATAACTGTGGTATAGATGGTTGTTGAGAAACAATAGCACCTTGAATAAAAGTAGTCTTTGTGTCCAGGACACGTTGGCAAGTCTCTTCAGCGATGAGTTCGGCCAAAGCATCTTTAAGAGTTTGTAGGGGTGACCGATGAAGAATTTGACTACTCAATGACTCATACTCAGGTCGCAGACGCATTAAGAATTGAAATAGTTGATGTTGATCGTGAACACAACGCTTCTTGGTGGCACATGCACAAGCCGCACAAGCTTGACACAAGGATTCCTCCATTATTGCAAGTTGGCATCATCGAGCATGCATAAAATTATAAAATTCTTGAATGGATCGCACATCTTGTTGCGCAAAAGAGAGCTCTTGGTACACAGAATATGAGTGGGCATGACTAGATTGTTGATAAAGTCCTTGCAGTTAGCGCCACATGGCAAGTGCAGTCTGGAGACTAGCAAGCTCCATGCGGATGTCAATCTCTACGGAGAAAGAAATAATGACACGTGCTCGACGGTCTGCAAGAGCCCATGCCGCTATTTGCTTAGCATCAACTCCAGATTCAGGAGATGTCGTGCCATTAATGTGACTCGTGAGATTGAGAGAATCAAAAAGAAGTTGCACAGAAATCGACCACTCATGGTAATTGGTCCCTGTAAATTTCACATCAAGCTGAGAAAACTTCTCAATAAAATTTACAGCCATGGTTTTTTTGTTATTGTTTTTTTGTCTCTCTCTCACACAGAGAGTAAAAAGAGGGGCTGCGGGTTAAGAAGGGTTCTCAAAGAACCCTGGTTGGCGGCAGAAATCTCGGTGGCACCGAACGAGGCGACAGAGTCAGGGTCGGACCAAATCGGTCGGTCAGAGGCAAGGAAATCATCGATGGAGAGCCGAGGGAAGCGTCAAAAGCTCGATAACTTCGAATTCGTCCCTTAAAAGCTGGCGCCTTTGTCGGCCGTCGTTAATTCGAAGATGGAGAGAAAAGGGACGAGATCGCTGTGATCCGGGTCAATGTCATCGCTGGAGTTAGATTGGACTCGAGCGGTGAGGACTAGATTGGATCGACGACTGATCCCTCAAGAATCATCTTGAACTCGTCCTCGAGGCGAAGTACACACTGCTGCAAGAGATCGTTGGCGCTATCATAGGCAGGAGGTTCGAGCTTGCGGATCCGATCGAGGAGAGAGTCAACGGCGAGGGACTGTGATGAGAGCCAGCGAATCCAACTTGGTTGGATATCCAATGCACCACGGCATGGGACTTGGTGGCTGCTGAATTTAGGATTTTGAAACTAGTGTTTGGATTGATTTGAGATTACTACTCTATACCATGATAACAGAGGAAGAATTATTGAGCAAGAAGGATTAATTGTATTACTTCATTAACCATGAATATTGTTTGGGGAGAAAATTATTTTCTTCATTGTATAACTCATTACAACTTTGATCGTTACAATAAGTTAAAAAAGATCGGTCTTTTTATAAGACCTTTACACAATGAAAATAAAAGGGTACAATTCTCGTCAAACAGCGCAAAGATCGTTTATCGGTCTTCTGCTTGCGTGAGATCTTTGCCTGTGGGGGACGTTAATATCCATGGACCATCGCGGAACAGAGCGGTTGACAGATTGATGATCAAAGCTCTTACTTCACGAAGGAAGTAATCACTACAGCGGTAATCTCGACCAAGCGAGATTACAGCTCTTCTCGAGATTTAAGACTAAGCTTAAATCCGAAGGAATAGGGGACATGTCTCAGATCTTTCGAACTCCACTCTTTATGCACAGGAGATCGCCGAGATCTAGCTAACCCTCTCTGAAATTCGTGGCTATGCACTCGAGAAACCGGTAGCACCTCGCCCTCTTGATGTTCAGCCCCTGAGAAATGAGCACCCGAGCTCGTATTTATAAGCCTCATAAGCCGGTATTTGGATAAGAACGAGGGATTCCTCCTTATCTTCAGTTAAGAACTGATTAACCATAGTATCAGATCAGTTGGGACACTCAGGAACCAACAAATTCCGAAAGAATCCGTGAAAACCGAAAAATCACACTTTTAGATCAAATCTGGTCGAAGCGTCACCCGGTGGCTCGGCCATGGCCGAGCCACCATTTGGTGGCTTGGTCTTGGCCGAGCCACCATTTGGTGGCTCGACCGCAGGAGCCACCCTTGATGACCTGGCTATGGCCAAACCACTAGTTCGGCCGAGCCGTTTCGATGCGACTCGGCCTCTAGCGGCTTTCTTAGTCTTCCGGATTTTGATTTGTTACGTCGTTTCGCGTATTTCGTCGCTTCGTTTGACTTGTACGCTGTTTTGGTGGCCGATGAGTACGCGGGTCACTTGGTTCGCCGATTTGGTGGCTGATGAGCGTGCGAGCCACTTGGTAGTGTCCGGTGAGCACACGGGCCACTTGGTTCCCTGATTTGGTGGCTGATGAGCGTGCGGGCCACTTGGTGGTGGCCGGTGAGCACGCGGGCCACTTGATGGTGGCCGGTGAGCACGCGGGCCACTTGGTTCACCGATTTGGTTGCCGATGGGCGTGCGGGACACTTGGAGGTGGCCGGTGAGCGCACAGGCCATTCGGTTTGCTGTTTTGCTTCATGTGTTCGTCGGCATCGGATAATCCTCTTAGACTTAGATAATAGCGTTCATCACCTTCTCTCTGTCTCGAGCTGTGTGTGGATAGCTATAGGCATTTGTAGACGCCTACAAATATATACAAGTTACATTGTACAAATATAATATGAAATAATATAATTATTCCAGCATATTCTCCATATTAAGAAGTTATGTAATCTCCTATATAAGGTATGAATATAATATACATATAGGAATAATATCCAACCATATATTCCTAGCGGCTACTACTTTTCGTTTCAATTTTATGTTTTTTAGGTTCCTACCAAAAGTAAAAGACAAGGGAAAAAGATGCTATATTATTATTTTCTCTCCACATTTGATAATATAATTTGGGATTAAAATAGAATTATCATGTTAACACAATGAGCAATTTGGTTCAATAAATTTTATGGCCTTTAGCCATCACATTATTTTATGTAATTGCTTATTATCGGACGGGTCTTTTACCTTTTCCGTACTGGTTCCATTATGCAGGGGCCGATTCAATTACTAATTAACAATTTAAAAAAACGTAGAACTATCACTATACTAACTAATTAAAAATATCTAGTCTTTTTATTATTATTAAAAAGAACTCAAAATATCAGGGGGGGGGGGGGGGGTGTGTTCCCCATTTGAAGAGCTGCTTACGTCTATGAGATCTCGAACAACAAACTTATACTTTATAGCAACGGTACAAAAAGTCAGTAGTATTAGTACTAAGGAGATCCTCCTTCAAATAAATATATAATCTTTATTTGAGATTAATCTATTGAATTTGGTAACTACTGGATCAAACTTTACTGTTATACTTGTACTACAGTTGGTATAAGGCAATCCAATTCCAACCAGTGTGCAATAGTTGAGGCCGATCGAGCCACCGTATGAAAATAATAATGTAATACATTCTCAGCATTAAATAGATCCAAAAAAAGTTTGGAAACCGAAAAATAAACAATATCTATTTTCTTAGTGATTGTAGTGATGAAAGAGCTCGAGAATTGACAGAATAGCGCAGGATTCAATTGACAGGTTTCACGGTCGACCGTGGCAGTCGACCGCGTTCGTGCACAGGGCTTATTGTGCGTTTGGATCAGCGGCGGTCGACCGCAGAAGTTTCTGTTTTCGGGGCGGTCGACCGCCGCGGTCGCCCCCCGCGGTCGACCGCCGCAGTGGTTTGGGGTCAGGTTCTGTTTCCAGACCCGTTTCGTTTGGTTTTTTTATAAATACCCAAAGGTTAATTTCTAGGGTTTAAGGCAGTAGATTTGAGCAGATTGAGAGGGTTTTCTATGGGCTTCTATTCTAGGAGCAATTGGTGAGATTGAGAGTTGATTTGTTGAGGGTTTATGAGAGATTTGTAACCTTAGTTGTATCCCCTTGATTTTTAATAGTGAAAACTCCCTCCTCCTTGCCCCGTGGACGTAGGCATCTCGCCGAACCACGTAAAACTGGTGTTTGATTGTGTTTGTGCTATCTTTGGTGTGGTGTTTATCTTCTTTCGGCAATTGGTATTGGATCTCGGCACAGGGGTTTCTCCCCAACAAGTGGTATCAGAGCTCCGGGCAACGCTTGGGCTTTTTGGAGGTGTAGATTAGTTGGGAAGTTCATCTAGAGCTTCGATTGGTGATAAAGGTGGGATCTTTGTTGTAACGTTTCTATCTTTTTCAAGTTGGATCTACTTCTTGTTTGTTCCGCAATTGTTTGGGTGCTTTGAGATATACGGTCGAAAAAGATAAAAGTGGGGAGGGTTCTTCTAGTTTGAAGACCATCCAAAGTTTGAATATCCATTCTATGAAGATAGATGTGGAGAAGTTCGATGGTACAAATAATTTTGGACTTTGGAGATGCGAAGTCTTGGATGCGCTAAATGCGCAAATTTGGAAGATACATTTGAGTTGGACGGGAAACCGGCCGACATTGATGATAAGGTTTGGAAGAAAATGAATAGAACGGCGTGTGTTGTGATTAGATCTTATCTTACCCAAGATCTAAAGTATGTTGTGATGAATGAGACTTCGGCAAAGAAAATTTGGGAGGTCCTAGAGGGCAAGTATTTGACGAAGAGCGTCGAAAATCGTTTGCATTTGAAGAGGAGGCTTTATCGCTTCCAATTGAAGAAGGGGACATTCATTAGTGATCACATGAACCACTATACGAAGCTACTTGCAGATTTGGCGAATGTGGATGTTATAGTTGAAGATGAAAACAAGGCATTGTTGTTATTGAGTTCCTTGCCCGACGAGGAATATGAGACCTTCGTCCTCACTCATATTAATGGGAAGGAATCTCTTTCGTATAGTGAGATCACCGCAGCTCTTGTGAATTATCAACTTCGGAAGAAGGACAATGAGACTTCTATTGAGCCGGCTATGGAGGCGTTGGTTGCAAGAGCTAAAATTCCAAACCGTGGTAGAAGGTCACAGTCTAGATGGGGGAATCATGCAGTTGGTAGGAATCAGTGTGCCTTTTGTAGAGAGGATGGACATTGGAAAGCCGAATGCCCAAAATTGCAAGCCGGGAAGAATAATGGGAAAGCTATTCAAGCTTCACAGGCTAATGTTTTCAAGGCTATTGGTGACATGTCAGATTCGGATTCTTCAGGCTATTCGTGCCCAGCTCTTCCGTCAGTTTGTGTTGCCGACTCTACCGAGTGGATGTTGGATTCGGGTGCTACTTATCACATATGCCCTAGGAGGGATTAGTTCTCCAGCTTTCAGGAGTTGGAAAGAGGGGATGCTGTTCTTATGGGTAATGATCAGAGATGCCCTATTGGTGGTATTGGTACCGTTCAGATTCGGACGAGTGACAGGATGGTTCGGGAGTTGGTTGATGTGAGGTTTGTTCCTCAACTGAGGAAGAACATTATTTCACTTGGGGTATTAGAGGCAGCAGGCTATAGGGTGACCTTGGCTGATTCTCGCTTGAAGGTCACATCGGGGTCCATGATTGTGATGAAGGGCGTCAGGAGGAGTAACTTATATTATCTACTTGGGAGCACGGTAGTTGATAGGGAGCTAATGACTTCTTCGGCTAGACTGTGGCATTGGTTGGTGCTGGGATATATTATTAGTTGTGATGTGCACAGATTGTTGAGGAGTGCTATGACTTGCAGATTGAAGTCTTGTGAGCACATTGGGATGAGCGAGGAGACCGAGGTGGAGTTCAGCACTTCTATCCATCGATCGAGGGGTCTTATTGGAGGTGTTCAGTCAAGCATTGGGGGGCCTTCCATGGAGGCATCAGTGGGAGGTAATCGCTATTTTGTTTCCTATGTTGAGGATTGTACTAGGCATATATGGATTGCAACCAAGTCCCGTTGGTATGAAGCCCTAGTAGTCCGCAACAGTTGGAGGAGGTGTATGGGCAGAAAGGCTACCCGTCGTACTAGTTCTAGTAGGGGTCCTTTCTTGCATTGGTGCCGAGCTCATGGTAGTTGGAGACACTTCAGAGGAGAGGAGACAGTGGGGCGACGTGATGAGATAACAGATTTAGTGAGCCGTTCTTTTCTGGAGGAGGATCGGCGTTGGTTGTCGAGCGGTGGATTTGGTATTCGGGTTTTGACATGTATGGGCTATCTTATGAGGTTGCCGACTGCTGCGTGTAGAGTTGTTAGATCTGGTGGAGCTGCTTCACATTTTGGTCGGCGTCGGATATTTGGCTACCCAGCATTTGGTCACATCATTGATGTGATATTGGATCCGATTGCGCATTTGGGATTCAGGAGTTCATTCGGCTATCAGTTGGGAGCTTTTGAGTTTGGTCTGAGCAGGTTTGTCACTTTGGACTCTTGGCAGGTAGAGAGTATTGAACAGATCAGAGGGATACCGCAGCGGGTGGAGGTTGATGCTACCCCCACATCGGGTGGAGCTTATTCCACATACTCCAGGTCATTTTGCATTAGTTGGGATTCCGGCTGAGGTGACACAGTTTGGGGATCAGATTGTTCAGGATGCAGATGACGAGTTGGTAGATCCATGTGCAGCTGGTGGATATAGCTTGGATATGGTCATTGGTTCACCTCAGGTGGAGGTGTTTGGATCGTTTCAGTATGGGGCCGTTGGTGATGCTATCAGTCGCGCATTGGATGTTGGTATTGGTGAAGAGTTGAAGACTCTTCTTTTGCATTGAGGGCCTTTGGAGGCCATTTGGTGAACTACGTGAAGGCTTGATTCCTTGAAGAGGATACGTAGGCAGTCAGTTTTGATGCAGCCGAGTTGGTGAGTAGACACAGTTGGTTTGGGGTGAGTGTTCGCACTCCCATTTGGGTCTCGATATGTTGTGGATGTGGTCCGTTGTCATGAGTCCGTTACCATGGCGTACTAGATGCAACAAGTGAGACATTGGTTTGGTTGGTGTTGGCTTAGTTTGGTAGAATCTTCGCCGATGTGGAGATTTGTAGAATTGACAGAATAGCGCAGGATTCAGTTGACAGGTTTGGCGGTCGACCGTGGAAGTCGACCGCGTTCGTGCACAGGGCTTACTGTGCGTTTGGATCAGCGGCGGTCAACCGCAGAAGTCTCTGGATTTTTTGGGCCTATTCTGGAGTGTAGGCGGTCGACCGTGGCGGTCGATCGCGATGCATCGCGGTCGACCCCCACGGTCGACCGCGATGGATCGCCGTCGACCCCCACGGTTGACCGCCGCAGTGATTTCGGGTCAGGTTCTGTTTCCAGACCCGTTTTGTTTGGGTTTTCTATAAATACCCAAAGGTTGGTTTCTAGGGTTTAAGGCAGGAGATTTGAGCAGATTGAGAGGGTTTTCTTTGGGCTTCTATTCTAGGAGCAATTAGTGAGATTGAGAGTTGATTTGTTGAGGGTTTATGAGAGATTTGTAACCCTAGTTGTATCCCCTTGATTTCTAATAGTAAAAACTCCCCCCTCCTTGCCCCGTGGACGTAGGCATCTCGCCAAACCACGTAAAACTGGTGTTTGATTGTGTTTGTGCTATCTTTGGTGTGGTGTTTATCTTCTCTCGGTAATTGGTATTGGATCTCGGCACAGGGGTTTCTCCCCAACATAATGCATAGACTTAGTTATTGTATCACCACAACTTGATGGTGCAGTATAAATCTTTAACTAGTATATTACCCCTACTTAGATAGGCTTAGCTTTTGATGAATAAGTCCTTCACATTTGAAAAGTAATCGGAGAAGAGAAGGCAAAGCCCGCAAATGTGTTAGAAACTTTTATTTCTAAACGTGAACAAATTAAGAATAAGTGAGATTCTAGAACGTCTCACTAAATTTAAAATATCAGGAAATTGAAAACAATCCTTTCAAGTACATTTTAATGAATTTCCTTGAAATTCAACGTATAGCAAATTTCTCAATAATTTTTTTTTCTTACTTCATTCTTGTCCAATATTCAACTAGCTTCAGTTGTTGACACGACGATAAAAAAGAGATGTGGAATTGTGAGTTCCTTTTAACCTTTTTATTAACGTAAAAATAGGACAAGTTCCTCTTTAATATTTAGTTTTCATTGTTTACCTTATGTCTTTCAAGCCATTATTCGATGTTTGTATTAGTGTATACGTTTCAGATCGAAAAAATTTACGGGTCAACAATACCTATTTATTTACATAGAATTGAAAAAAAAAAAACTACAAATAATCAATAAAATTCAATTACTTAAAGCAATCAATCTTTTTTTCCCTCTGATCAATAAAATTTGTTTATTTGTTGTTCACCGGTTAGAGTCACCATTGCTCTGTTATACTATTTCTCGTTGGACGTGACATTATCATAATCTAATAAGAGAAAACGATACTTATAAACCAAAACAACATTGAAAAATATTATGAAATTGTAATATTTTGAAATGCATTTGGTTTAGCCGAGATACTGCTCTTTTGAACCGTAATTTCATACTTATGTTCATGCACTTCTACAAGTAATCCGATTGTAGAAATTTGTAGGTAGTCGTTTAAAATTCAATCCCGTGAAGGCAATCAATCATTTTCCATTTTCCAATCTATGATCAATAAAGTTTGTTCTATTTATCTTTCACCGGTTGAATCAGTATTACCCTTATAGACCGTTTCCCATTTGGATATGACAATTATCTGAACTTTATGATGACAAGAAGATAACAATAACAATGTACCTCTTTACAAAACAACAAAAAGAAAATGAATCTCGCGGATCCGCAAACAAAGGGCCGAGTACACAAGTAGCGTCTCGTCGCATCTTTGGGAACGGGCGAAGGAGACGTTGGCTCGTGGCAACCAGCAAAAGCGAACGTCGCAATGAGGCCGGTTGGCTCTTTGGTGAGGGTTGGAGTCAACTTTGGGGTTTGGGTCACGCTAGCCGACTGTTGCCATTGGCCCTTGGACTTCTCCATGAGTCGAACTCCCCCAACAAACTTCACCTCATAGCCCCCTGCATTCCCCTAAACCAATAATGACCCTTTAATCACCTCGCCGCTAATCTTAATTAATCTCCTTAACCTCCTGTCATTATCTTCTAAATTGTTTTTAAGAGCAATGTGAGGACAGTAGATATTGAGTTTTGTCCTTTTCTAGATTGACCACGGTGTTGTTTGGTCCGTTACAACTACGAGGCTGGTAAATGTAATTGCAGCTATTAGTTCACTATAACCAATAAATACAGTTAAACTAGGGTTACAAAAAGATTTCCAATTTTTTGCAGGTAACAACTTCCGCAAGCTTATAGACTGCAAATACGGTTTACAATTATAACTTAATTTGCAGCCGATGGAAATCTAAAATCTTGACATCTCGAAATTAACAGCTATTTACAACTGGAAGTATAGCTGCAAAAAAAATTTTAAGAATTTAAATCTACTCTGCTACATGCGATAATAATTTAAGCAAATGCAACAGTATGAACTGTTGGAGGAAATGGGAACACGAGGTACTCGAATATTTTTTTTTTTTTGGCCTTTTCTTTATTTAATATTTGGAAAGGGAAATCGGACTCGTCTTGCTATTTGTCCGCACATGGAAGTTGGCTTGAAAGGTTTGAGAGGGACGGTAAGAGCTCCCCGGTGCGTTTGACATTCATATTTAATCATGGAAATGTCGGTCAACTCCTATGAGGCTGGAGGCATTGCCATCACCACAATGAGAAAAAACTTATTAAAAGTAGGTTTCGTGTGACATTTAGTTAGTCACATTATTAAAATGCTAATGGGGCCAATTAATAAGGCTCGAATGAATCTAAAATTATGAAGGGGATGGTGATATCAGATGCATGGAAGCTTTCAAGTCCCAGAATAAAAATTAGTACTTAGAATCTTTCGATGTTGGAATAAAGGTATAAGATTCTTGCACATGGTAAAGAAATCTTTTATTCTTAGACAAAGCAAATTTATAATCTTTTTTCCATCTCCATTTCTATTGAGCTATTTATAGTAGTTATACAAGACTAAGTACTTACATACAAAATTCATCGTACAACTTTTGCGAAAGGCTCGAAAGATTTAAAAAACTTTTTGTTTTCAATATACTAGTTAAAATGCACGTGCAATGCACGGGGTCAAATACTTAGATAATTTATGTCAGATTTATTGTTCTTTTCTATCCATTTTATGAAAAAAATTAGAAAATATATGGGTAAAACTTCACTAGATCCCAAATAAATTTGGGTCTTGACAACAAACCTCAAATGTATTTGAAACTCACTAAATCCTCAATAAGTGTTGGTCAAATTAATTTTGCAAATTCATATGCAGTCAAATGATCAAA
This sequence comes from Asparagus kiusianus, assembly GCA_022839385.1. NCBI lineage: Eukaryota > Viridiplantae > Streptophyta > Magnoliopsida > Asparagales > Asparagaceae > Asparagus > Asparagus kiusianus. The sequence goes on along the minus strand of BQKN01041732.1, from coordinate 42,578 downwards.
ACACCCCCATTAAATTTTAATAGAGAACCCTCATTAACCCCCAGTAACGTTTGGTAGGAAACCCCCAATAAAGTTGTTTTTATAATATTAAGATTTTAAAGGTGGTTTTTTTATTTTTCAGATCTTTTTAGAGATCGTGTGTAATTTTTGAATTAAAAAGAAAGTATGCATATTTGTAATTGTTAAAGTTTTCAGGTAGTTATTAGTAATTTTAAAAATGTAAGAGTTTGTTTGTAAGTTTTGTATTTTAGGAGCCTTGTTCGCAATTTCATATTTTCCATTTTTTGTAATATTTGGATTTTTATGTGATTGTTTGTAATTTCATATTTTTCAAGGGTTGTTTGCAATTTTTAGATATTAAAGGGAGTTGTTTTAAAATTTTTTCATATTTTTCAAGTGGTTGTTTTTTTATTTTTAATTTTTAGTGTATGTTGGAAATTGTATGTTTTAAAGGTTTTTTTGTAATTATTTATTTTCAAGAGGACATGTGTTATTTTGAAATTTTTTATAATATTTTTTGTAATTTTTCAATAGGTTTTCCTTGAAATTGTTAGAATAAAAAATTTTAAATCAAGGATATTTATGATTTAATTAGGATTAAAAAATATTTGATTACTAGAATTTTTACTGATGCATAGTTTTAATTCGATGTGAACTTCTAAGATAAATATATGATTAGTGTAAAACCCTATAAATTATGAAAATATTGTAAAAAATAATATTAAATGATTTTTATTATGATTGATATCATTTTGGAATGAATGAGTATAATGGTTATCGATTTGAGATCGATTAAGTACGTATATAAGTATATACGAGTATGCACAAGAACATTTGGCTGGAATCAGCCTCTGGCCACGCTTAGGGATCAGTCGACCAATGATCATTCCTTGGTTGACTGATGCCTAGTGATCAGTCGACCGACGATTGCCAGAATCTTGGTGAGATTTGGTTTCGGATCGGGTTTGTTTTTTGTACACGTATATATACATGTATACCGACTTCCTCCTCTATTATTCTTCATATTTCCACATTCTGAGCATCAGTCACCCTTCTCAAAAACCCTAGAGTAAATTTTGTGAGTTTTGAGAGCTTTGAGAAGTAAGAACCTAGAGGAGGGCGAGTTTCTCGGCGTTTTGTGAAGGAGGATCGTGTCTCTCGCGTGTTTGAGGTGCTCAGCACGATTTTGAGGCGAGTTTCATCTCCTCCAATCCCATCCCCATTTCTATTTGGTTTTATTTAGGTTTTATTGAATTTTTAAAACCTATTTTTGAGTAAAGAACGCTTCTTTAAACTATATGACATAATGATTTAACCTTTTTGACTTAAAAGGTTTTAAAGCGAATTTCTTGAGTTGGTTTTAGATTCTGAAATAGATCTAACATAAGTTTTATGTTGATTTTAGTCATTTTTATAATGATTCTTACAAACATGATCATGTTAGGGTTATTAGAATTCACTCAAACTTGATAATTATATTTTATGTAGGCGACTGAACCCTAATTACATTAAACAAGTTTAACACATGAGTTTTATTTGAAAAAGATCGATTTTTTTATATTGTAGACGAAAACCTGTAACTTTTTCTCCACCAGTTTTTGCTCTGGTAGGCCGACCGATCAAGGAAATTGGTCGACCGATTAGTCATCAGGAAGATGCATCTTTTCTTTGGCCAGTCGACCGATCAAGGCTGAAATCTTGTGCATGTGTTGTGCACGTCGCCGACCGGTCGAACGAACAAGAGAACCGGTCGATCGATAATGAGCTGATTTGATATTTTTGCTTATTCACAGATGTTTGATCGCAACCACGATGTACGAGATATGTGTAGACACACGTGCATGATTGTGAGAGTATACACGTACTGGATTTGAGCATGCACGAGTGTTTGTAGGTGCGTAACCTATATTTTGAATTTTGTCATGATAGTGAGTGACACATATTGCATTTTATGATAGTTGTGAATGCTTGAGTGGGTTAGTTGGCATTCCGCAATAAGACTGCAGGGGACTACACTCTGAGTGGGTTAGTTGGTATATTACAATGAGTCCGTGGTAAACTACACTCTATGATGCATCATTTCAGATTGGGCCGATGTGCCTATTTTTGCAGGGCGATTGAGTAAGGTAGGGGATGCTACAGGATATTGTGAGCGTCTTACTCAGCATTTATTATTTTTTGTTATAGGATCACACATATTTATTTTTATGCTCCTATGTTATTTACCCTGAGAGTAGCGTATAAAATTGAGGTTGTTTTACACGACATATATTATACAAGATTCTTTTACCGGATTATTATTTTTGTAACTGTGCCACCTACTCAAGGGTAGTGTAGGTTATTTTGACACAATTTGTTTCAAATGAGGCTTGGTAAAGTATTGTCCTTTGATTTATTACTCTTAGTCATAGATTTTGGAGTTGGTATTTAGTGATTCATAATTTGGGATACGAGGTATATACATGAGGGTTTCCTTGTTTGGATTATTTTGCTCTACATACACATTCTCGTGTTGTAGATTTCTAAATATCAATTTTCTCTTAGTTCATGATAGATTATTTATATAGCTATATGTATTAATTTGTATTTTTATACTCCTAACCCCCTCCCCCTAGGGGCGGTGGAGATGTTCTCGCTAGCGCTTTGACGCTCGTTATTTTCCCTCTTTTCAGGCAGCGAGTCAGGTATCCGGAGAGTCGCAGGTTGACGGATTTTACACTTAGCATTCATTATTTATTATTAGTAGTTTATTAGTGCTCCACAGTAGTTATTGCTTATTGTCAGACTATAGAGATGTATTTCATGTTGGAGGCAGAGTGCCTTAGTTTTGTCTTAATTTGACTCTACGTATTGAGATATTTCACATTTGTTTCAGACATCAGTTGTACTTCATTTTCTTGTTGGGACACGCTTACATTTTCTTTTGGATCTTTTCTCTATATTGTGTTCCTTGCATTATTATCTTTATTTTATCTGCTTTATACCTACACTTGATTATTGTTTGACTTCCACTAGAAAGATATTACTGTGATGGTGAAACGTGTTATTGCACAGCGTGGGTGCATGACAGGTTTGACATACTTAGGTTCACCTTGGATTGTAACCTTGTGTGAAACTAGAGATATCACAGTTAGTATCAGAGCTCTAGTTTCAACATTCTTAGGATATACTTGTGTCAAGCCATGGAGCTAGGATAGAGTTTCTTAGGATTCATGTATAGAGTTTGCTAGGAATTCCTAGATTGAGTGAGGTCGTGATACGCGTAACTTGAAAATTTTGAGAAAATTTTTTATGACTACCTTACTCTAATTATGAAGTATTTTGGGTGAATACTATGTGATATGTTTTTTTCTTTTGTTATATGTTATGTTATTTATGCTTGAGGTCTCATTTACTATATCTAATAAGCTCTACTCCTGATCTTATAAATGTTAGGACGAGGACGTGGTCGTGGTAGAACCCGTGCTCAGGGAGCTGGTCAAGATGAGACAGAGCCCGAGCCACAGCAGGCTCCATAGTACTTGATTGACCTCATAACACTATTTGCAGCCAGATTGGCAGGACTTGTGGAGAAAATAGCATAGTAAGTTCTGCCAGCAACACCACTATTGTGGTTCCACCAGTTATACCAGCTAAACCTATTGTGGAGGCAACACCAGAGGTTACACCACCGCTAACTATAGAAAGAGGCGTAGAGTAGGAGGTTTGGCTCTGTTTGGTGGAGAGGTACCAGAAGATGAGAGTCCTTGAGTTCCAAGTCACTTGCAGCCCATAAGTGAAAGGAAGATGTGGGAAGTATTTTAGATATGCTCAATGTTGATTCAGTTCAGAAGTAGAGACTACAAGCTTTAAGCCTTAAGGGCAATGCCGGAGGGTGGTACCGACTTCAGTTCACATCAGAGCAGCGTTTGACACTTACGTGGGAGGATTTTATTTACTTTTTTGACGAGCAGTATGTATCATCTGCGGCAAAGGCGGGGAAAGAGTTAGAGCTAGCTCGTTTGGAGCAGGGAGACATGTCTCTAGCTGATTATGAGAGCAAGTTCGTGGGACTACTCAGATTTACGGGCATATGGCAGATAGGGGAGCGTCAAGCTCAGATGTTTTTAATAGGACTTCGCCCGAGATTACGTCGCTATCATGTGTCGCGATGTTTTCACTCAGTGCGAGAGGTTGCTAATGCCGCTATCTCATAGGAGACCGAGACCGCCATATTCCAGAAGGGCAAGGATAGAAACTCTAAAGTAGGACAATCTGGAGACAATGGAAAGAACAAGAGACCATTTTTAGGACCCGGAGGATCCCAGCAGCAGGGCAAGGGGTCACAACAGTAGCAGAAAGGTTCCCATAAGAAGGGACCTCAACAGGACCAGAGAGCACCGCAACTGAGTAAATTTCATGGTGCAAGTTATCATTGTCATAAGATCGGCCTATTTGGGGGAGAAAGTCTATTTGTTCATTGATGTAGTTATTACAACTTCAAACGTTACAATGAAAACAAAAGTTTGTCTTTTTATAAGACCTTTATACAATGAAAATAAAAGAAAGTACAACTCTCGTCAAACAGCGCAATGGGTGTTTATCACCCGCTACTTGCGTGGGATCTTGGCCTGTGATGGGGACGTTAGTATCCATAGACTACCAAACAATTAGATCAGATCCAGAGCTTTGTCGATTCGCGAAGGAATCAAGAAGCCAAAGCAATTATCTCAGCAACGGCGAGATAATCACTCTTCTCGAGATCACCGCTGTAGGCATCAAAAATTACCTATAGGTTCCCGCACATGACTCGAGATCGAGAGAAGATGATGAATATTGCTATTCGAGTCATAGAAATTCATTTGACAATGAAAAACGTACGGAGTGAGTCGACGGACCATACAAAGCAACGGAACAACAGAATAACGGAAACACGAGCTGATTGGGAGCCCCGTGTTGCTTACGAAAGGCGAAGAGTCCCTCATATCCCATTTATTCCACATAAGATTCAACTATGAGAGCTTATATATCTCCTCATTAGCTTTCCAATACATCTTGAACCACGTAATTCCGAGTTCGAACGATGAAGATACAGTGGAAATAGTTAGAATCGTAAAACTAGGTCCAGGCCAAAAGTTTGGCCAAGACACCAAATGGTGTCTCGGCCAAGGCATGGCCGAGACACCAAATGGTGTCTCGACCAAGGCATGGTCGAGACACCACATAATGTCTCGGCCAAAGTATGGTCGAGACACACCATTTGGTGTCTCGGCCCAAGCTTGGCCGAGACACACACGGGTGACCGCAGACCCGAAAATCTGGTTTTGGCAGTTTGAAGTTGTTTTTCAATCTTTAACCACCTAGATTTGTTTCAACTGATAGAATATCATCCAAAAATATGATTAAGTGGTTACAACTAAGGATAAGAGTGAATCGGCCGTTCTTATCCGAAAACAGGGGTCCTGAAGCCTATAAATACAGCCCCAGGACCTTCATTTTTTGGGAGCCAAAATTCTCGAGCGTAGGCGAAGTCCTGTCGAATTGAGGACTAAAGAGCCATGAATTTTAGAGAGAAGGAGGAGAGATTAGATCGAGTTCGTCAGCATAAAGAAGTGGAGCTCGTCAGATTTACACTTACTGGTTCCTTCCTTTAGATTGCCCCGTTGCGGTGATCTTGAGAAGAGTGGTTATCTCGCCGTTGCTGAGATAACTTCTTCGATTTCTTAATTCCTTTATGAATCAATGAAGCTTCGGATCTGATCTGATCATTTGGTGGTCCACGGATATCAACGTCCCCGTCACAGACCAAGATCCCACGCAAGCAGCGGGCGATAAACACCCGTTACGTTTGTTTGAAGAGAGTTGTATTTTTCTTATTTTTATTATGTAAGAAAGTCTTATATAAAGACTAATTTTACTTTGAATTATAATCGATAAATGTGTAATGGATTCAGCAATGAAGATATCAACTTTCACTACAAATAACCGTAATGGGGCAATCTCAAGGAAAAGAACCGAGCTGCAGTTCTATCGAACTCTCCTTCTTTATGCCGAAGAATTCGCTGAAGTATCCTTCTCCTCTCTAAAATTCGTGCCCCTTCAGTCCTCAATTCAACAGTGCTTCGCCAACGCTCGAGAGTTTCAAATCTGAAAAAATGAAGGCCTTGGGGCTGTATTTATAGATTTCAGGAGCCTTTTATTCGGATAAGAATAATCGATTCACTCTTATCTTTAGTTGTACCTACTTAACTATGTTCTTGGATGATATCAGATCAATTAAAATAAATCCAGGAGGTTAACAATCGAAAAATGATATTTTGGGCTTTGGACACCCGTGGGTGTCTCGGCGAGGCCGAGACACTTGTGAGTGTCTCAGCCATGGACGAGACACCTCTGGGTGTCTCGTCCATGACCAAGACACCAAGGGATGTCTCGGCCATGGCTGAGACACCAAGGAGTGTCTCGGCAAGGCCCGGAACGTACTTTCGCACGCTCTGTCCATTTCCGCCGTATTTTCGTTGTTCGAACTCAGAATTGCGTGATTCAAAGTGCGTTGGAAAGTCAACAAAGAGATCCATAATTGAATCATATGTGGAGTAAATGGGACCTGAAGGGTGCTTCGTCTTTTGTAAGCGACGCACAGCTCCCGATCAGTTCGTGTTTGGTTTTTCTGAAGTTCCATTGCTTCACACGGTCCGTCCACTCACTTCATACCATTGTCATCGTCAAATGATCTTCTGTGACTTGAATAGCGATGTCCATCATCTTCTCTCTGTCTCAAGCCGTGTGAGGGACCTATAGGTAATTTTTGACGCCTACAGATACCCCCTCCAAAGTGTTTCAGTCTCATTTCTTTTATAGATGAGCCTGAAATATTTTGGATATGATCGGTCTAACCTTCAGTCGATGTAAAAAGATCTGTAGTTAGCTTTGATTCTTGAATCCTTTGATTTTTAGTCTATTCGATATTTTGACGAATAGCTGAAGTTCTCCCAGCGCTGCGTTTATAGTTTGGCCGTCGTCGAAGTCTTGAATAAAAACTGGTGAGTTGATTTTGGCTCGTGTTATCGAGTTGACTTAGAACTGACTATCTCTGTCATAATATGTATTGACTTGTGTTGACTTTTATCACAACGCGTTGACTGGCATTGACCTAGGATTACGCGTTGACTGGTATTAACCTAGGGTTTTGGATCGCCCGGCGTTGACTTTTATCACAATGCGTAGACCGGCGTTGACCTAGGGTTACGCGTTGACCGGCCTGAATATCGAGGCTGCAAGACCAACTATTAAGGCTTGGTTGTTTTGCTTGTATAGATTTCATCCTGAAGTTGTAGGATCCTTAAGTCTTGAGACCAACTAATGGAGCTGGTGCGTCAATGACTTTCACACTTATAGGATTTTTTGCAAATCCTCAGCCATTATCAGATTTGATAAGCTTTTACCAACTACTGTTTGAGTCGAGCTAGCATGCGTATTGTCGAGTTCATTCCGCAAGTAACGTTGTGCTAAAAAAGTTAACTCTCTTAGACTTAGTGCTATGATATTAAATACATAGACTTTATCTTTCTTACGGAAATAGACTACCCGACAACGCATGTTAGGTGCCAACTTATCATTACTTAGGCTTTGGGATAAAATACTCTGCGCGTGTAAGGCATGAATTATGGTGTTATTAATAATAATCGGCCATAATGTCGAATATGTGGGCTTTTTTCCTTTTTACGGTCAAAGACTAACCGACAACGCGTGTTAGGCGCTGACTTATTCCTACTTAGTCTTCGAGATAAACTTTCCCAGACTTGGATTCTAGTATCTTCTTCAATCGGTGAAAAACTAAACTGGCAACGCATGTTAGGCAATGATTTATCCCTTCTTAGTATTCGGGATAAAACTCCCCGCGTGTGTAAGGAATGGATTTTGACGTTATGAATAACCACCTGGCACAATGTCGAATATGTGGGCTTTCGTCCTTTTTACGGTTAAAGACTAACCAGAAACGTATGTTAGGCGCTGACTTATCCCTACTTAGGCTTTAGGATAAACTTTCCCAGACTTGGATTCTGGTGTTTTTTTATTCGGTGAAAGACTAAACCGGCAACGCGTGTTTGGTGTTGACTTATCCCTTCTTAGGCTTCAGGATAAAATTCCCCTGACTTAGATTCTGGTGTCTTTTCAATTAGTGAAAGACTAAACCGGCAACGCATGTTAGGCGTTGACTTATCTCTTTTTAGGATTCGGGATAAAATTTCCCGTGCGTGTAAGGTACGGGTTATGATGTTATTAATAACAACCTACCATAATATTGAATATGTAGGCTTTTATCCTTTTACGGTTAAAGACTAACTGACAACGGGTGTTAGGCGCTGACTTATTCCTACTTAGGCTTCGGGATAAACTTCCCCAGACTTGGATTCTAGTGTCTTTTTCAATCAGTGAAAGACTAAACCGACAACACGTGTTAGGTGTTGACTTATCTCTTCTTAGGATTCAGGATAAAATTCTCCGCGCGTGTGAAGCATGGATTTTGGAGTTGAAGGATAGTGTCTTCTCTTGGGGCAAAGACGAACCCAAAATAGGAGAGAAAGAATTTTATATTCTATCTCCCAAAACTGAAGAGAAAAAATTTTATATTCTATCTCCAGTTGCAAAGGAGACTCGAAGTGGGATCTCCACCTCGAGAATTTAAAGAGTAAAACTAAGAGTGAGATCTTCACTTTGAGAATTGAAAAGATTCCGATAATCCTAACTGTCAGAAGGTTTGATTACCGAACTAAGGATAGTTTTCTCGTTTATCGAGAGTGAATTGTGGTTTTAGCTCTAACTATAGGAAGGTTTGACTAAGCAGGAGTTTAAGGTGACCATAACTATAGGAATGTTTGATCATTTGATTTAAAATTTGACCTCTCATTCATGGAAGGAATCGAGAGGAGATTTTGGCTTTGATTGTGGTCCTAACTAGAGGATGGTTTGACCAAATGAACAGTGAGAGTAGGAGTACAAATTACAATAGGAGTGTTGATTCGTACAAATCACTCGAAGAGAGTCCCTAGTGTTAAGTGACAAATACTTAACACGAAGGGGTTTGACAATTATCAATGATCAGGAGACTAAAATTTTGAGTACTATGTCCGAACTTTAAAAATGGGGGTGTCGAGTGAACAATCATAGCGGGAGTTTGTGTGAGAGTTTTTTATTCATTACCTTCTTGTAGTGATCGGGTTATCCCTAAGAATATTACACATAACATTCTTTCAGAAACTTCCCATTACATCCACCCCTAGCTTTTTTTGTGAAACTGGGTCTAACATTATACTCAGCTAAATGGTCGGGTTATCCTTAAGAATATCACATACGATATTGTTCCAGGAACTTCTCGTGAAATAAAGGAAACCGTTTAGACTCGTATACCTGTTGGAGTATTGAGAAGCAGTTTATACTCGTATACTCTTTGGAGTGTCGGAAGAAGCAATTTATACTCTTATACTTGTCGGAATCTTAAGAAGCAGTTTATACTTGTATACTCTTCGGAGTGTTGGAAGGAGCTGTTTATACTCTTATACTTGTCGGAGTCTTCATTTGACTTAATTGAGCATTATGAAGCCGACTTCAACAAATGTTTGGATGTTATTCTTGAGAGTGAAGCAAGCATTGGTAGGATGAATGATCCTCCTGTGGTACGTACAGTACTTCGGATCCGTAGTATTGTCAGCTTCCTCCTGATCTATGATAGGTGGTAACTTGATCTTGTTATTTTCAAGGAGGGACTCGAAAATAGCTAAAACATTTTCGTCCTTGAAGGAGTACTCCTTTTGGAGTCTCGGATCCGAAATCTTTTGCTGTTTTTGGGGTTATTGTTACGATGTCTGGTTAACATCAACAACTACTACAGGTGCCTTCCCCTTACCATGGGAGATGAAGCTTAAGTTTGGAGGGTTAGTTGTCGGTTGGCTTCTCTTAGTTTTCTTCCTTCTGAGGAAGAGCTCGGCCTACTCTCCATGCATTTTTAACTCTTTCCAGGTTTTAGATGGTGCTACTCCCATAACTTCCAATATATCGATGGATAGGTTGTTATAACAAGTTTGGAGGATGAAGTCTTCTGTGACTGGATCTTGATAGTTCATCACTTTATTTCAAAAACGCTTGATGAAGTCGTCGATTGTCTCATCGTCTTCTTGTTTCTCATCAAAGAGTGTCATGATTGACACATTGGTGTCATCATCAAAGAAGTGAGCGAGGAACAGGTTCTCCAGATCATCCTAGTTGTTGATGCTTTCAGGCTTGAGACGATGGTACCAATCAAAGGCGGGCCCACAAAGGGTGCCAACGAATGATCGAACCATTAAGGGTTCATTACCGAATATCATGCCCAAGTAGGACTTGAAGTAGATCAGATATTGAGTGGGCGAGCCCTTCCCGTTGAATAGCGTGAAGTTGATTAGGTTAAACTTTGTCGGGTACGGGATCGACTCCCACTCTCTCGGTTAGGGACACGGAATGCCGATCTTCTTCACCTCTCGAGCAGACATCAGAGCATTGATTTTTTTCTTGAGGTCTTTCATCTTTCCATCGTCGTCTGTAACATGATTTGGATGATTTCTAAGAGGAGGAACATCGCGACCACCCCTGGTATTATCGTCATTAGTAGGACCACCCCCGACGTTGTTATTCTTAGTGGGGTCACTCCTAGCGTTTTGGTCAACAGGAGGGTTATCTACATCGAGTTGTTCATCCATATCTGAATCACTAGCTGATTGACTAACATTGTTACGATGACTGGATTCACCTATCTGATTCGACAAGGCTCGGATCTATTGATCATGCTCTACCCTCACTTGCAGCATAGCCATTTCCATTTCGAACTTGAAGTTCTCTTTTTGCTTAGATAAGGCGTCCTCGATGATTTTGGTCATTTGCTTGGTGTTTATCATAAACGCCTCGTAGGATTGTCCTATGCTAGACATCGTATTGTCAGAAGCGATGGTAGAGTTCACATTTGATGCTTCATCATCCGAGGATAATCCGCTATTCATCCTCTGATAGTCCCTACGCCTAGTAGTTCCCGTGCGTAACCGAGTTATACGTTGGGATATGTCTGAAAAATACCGAGGATTAAAACTTCGCATTGACTTCTCCTTGTTGACCATATTGATGGTGACCTTTAGGAGTTCATCATCTTGCGCAGCTGATCTTTTTCTATAGAAACACCATAGCTTGGACTTGGACATTCTGGTGGAGATCCTTTCAAATATCGAGACCATCTGTGGAGCGACCTTGGGGCAGCTACACGCTGATAATACTGCCCTAATAAGTTTGGTACACAGACAATGAGAGTCCTCTTCCCGGGTACTTCTCTTTCGAGATTTATTTTTACCCCCACCCGATAGTACAACTCATCGACATTATGGTCAGAACAACCTATCGACTGTTGGTTTGATTCCTCAGATGGAACACTGTCGCCTGTTCGGCGCATCTTCTTTTGAATAGGTAACGCTTTATTGGCTTTAGCAGGAGTCACACGTTTGGAATCATACCCATGTGAGGATGAAATTTTAACGGGCTCCTAGTTTTGTGTAGGCACCCTCACACGGGTAGTTATGGGAATCAACTTGTTAGGAGGTCGTGTATGACCCCCAATCTGGATGGTTGCTCGAGGTTCCTTCAACGGTCCTAAGCGTTCCTTAACATGCACTTTGCCTTAATCTTCGTGTAAAGGATCCAGGCGATCCTTCAAAGAAATTCTAAATTTGGAGAGGTCCACGTCGTCGTAGGGTTTCACCGAAGGTGTGGTGGCAGAAGGAGCGGGATCCGAAGTTGACGAAGGCTGGGGAGCAACGTCGCTTGCTTTTGCCTAAGGTGTTGATTTGGCCTTTGGCATCCAAATTTGTTTGAATCTCAGTGATCTCTTAACCGCCTCTTTCTTTTATATTTCTTGTGCTTTTCTCATAAGGATCTAGGTATGAGCAAGAAGTGCGCGATGCTTCTAAATGCTCTCCTCAAGAGTGGAACGATTCTGTTTGACACAAACTCATTCATTAGTAGGTGGTTGGGAGGAGGTTCGTGAAGCTTCCTGTGGAGATGGCTTAGCCACTTGGCACTTTTTGAACTCCAGATCTTGGTAACGGAGTCCGTCCACTTGATCTAAAGCTTTAGCCAATTGGCGGGCGAGACGTTGACGACGTCTCTGACGAGCCCTCTTTGATAAATTTGGCTCACCTTCAACAGTCAACTCCTTGATCAAGGAGGAGTTTAGATCTGTAGATCTGGCTTCATTGGATGCCGACGGATCATTGCGAGGTGCATCTGCAGTAGCGGTAGCAGGGAGATCACCTTCTTGACTCCTCAGATCTGAAGAATAATGGATCTTCCGGGAGGAGGAGACCTTCCTACGCTTGCAATGAGAGGCAGACCTGGAGGGGGAGGATGAGGAGACGTACTCCTCAAACTTTTGTTGGTCGAACTCGTATTCGACTTCTTCAGCCATGGGGATCTTGATCGTCGGCTGCATTACGACAGCTTCAACAGCGAAGCTGTTGGCTCCTACTGTGGTCGCCAGCTTGTTTAGGAAGAAAGTCGATTTGTTCATTGATGTAGTCATTACAACTTCAAACGTTACAATGAAAACAAAAGTTAGTCTTTTTATAAGACCTTTACACAACGAAAACAAAAGAAAGTACAACTCTCGTCAAACAACGCAACGGGTATTTATCGCCCACTGCTTGTGTGAGATCTTGGCCTGTGACGAGGACATTAGTATCCGTAGACCACCAAATGATCAGATCAGATTTGGAGCTTCATCGATTCACGAAGGAATCAAGAAGCTGAAGCAATTATCTCGGTAACGCCGAGATAATCACTCTTCTCGAGATCACCGTAACGGCGCGATCTTAAGGAAAATAATCGGGCTGCTGATCTATCGAACTCTCCTTCTTTATGCCAAAGAATTCATTGAAGTCTTCTTCTCCTCTCTGAAATTCAGCTCCTTCAGTCCTCAATTCAGCAGGGCTTTGCCAACTCTCGTGAGTTCCAGATCTAAAAAATTAAAGGTCCTGGGGCTGTATTTATAGGCTTCAAGAGCCCTATGTTCAGATAAAAATAATCGATTCATTCTTATCTTTAGTTGTAACCACTTAACCATGTTCTTGGATAATATCAAATCAATTGAAACAAATCCTAGCGATTAACGATCGAAAACAGCTTAAAACCGCTAAATCAGTATTTTTGGGCTGCGGACACCCGTGGGTGTCTCGGCGTGGTTGAGACACTCATGGGTGTCTCGGCATGGCCGAGAAACCATTGGGTGTCTCGGCATGGCCGAGACACCATTGGATGTCTCGACCATGTCGTTACACATTGGGGTGTCTCGGCCTGGCCAAGACACCAAGGGGTGTCTCGGCGTGGCCCGAAACGTAGTTTCACGTGCTCTGTCCCTTTCCGCCGTATTTTTATTGTCTGAACTCAGAGTTGTGTGATTCAAAGTGCATTAGAAAGACGAAGAGGAGATCAACTAGCTCCCATAATTGAATCACATATGGAGTAAACGGGACTTGAGGGGCGCTTTGTCTTTTGTAAGTGAAGCACAGCTCCTAATCAGTTCGTGTTTGGTTATTCTAAAGTTCCGTTGCTTCACACAGTCCGTCGACTCACTTCATGCATTTGTCATTATCAAATGAGCTTCTATGACTCGAATAGCAACGTTCATTGTCTTCTCTCTGACTCGAACCACATGCAGGGACCTATAGGTAATTTTTCATGCCTACACAGCCATAAGGTAGTAGAGTGTCACAGTGAACCAACAGGAGGCCAGCAGGGCAAGGGTTAGGGTCACTAACAGAATCAAGGCGAGGTTCAAGGCCAGGGCCAACAGTTGATACTTTAGGCACCACCTGCAGTCCCGAGGATAGAGAGTCAGGTCCCTGCTATTCAGGAGGTACCATAGGGACAGATAGTTCCATAAGTTCCAGATACTTTGATACAGCAGATCGTAGCTTTGGGCAGAGTTTATGCAGTCGTACCTCTTGATCATGGTTCAAGCGGGACCATTGTGAAAGGTATTTTTCTTGTAAACTCCTTCCTAGCTGTATCTTATTTGATTCAGGAGCTTCACATTCCTTCATATCCTTTGCATTTATGGATAGACTTTAGTTAGTTGCACATCCTCTAGACGTACCCTTATCAGTGTCTACTCCTTTGGGTGAGGTGTTCCTATTAGAGAGTATATGTAGGAGATGTATCATCAGCGTAGATGAGTTAGAGTTCGTAGTCAATTTGATTATCTTGTGCATGTCCGAGTTCAATGTGATCCTTGGTATGGATTGACTATCTTCCTACCATGTCAGTATTGATTGTTTTGCAAAAATAGTCAGTTTATGAGCATCCGATGGGACTAAGTTAGTTGTAACGACCTAATAGGGAAACCAGTTTGTGGAGTCATTTTTAGCATACGTCGAGAAGGTGTTGTTGCGGGATCAAGGTGTCAATTTGAGCAAGACCAGAGTAGTCTTCGAGTATCAGGATATTTTTTAGGATATACCTAGATTGCCTCCAGTAAGAAAGGTTGAGTTCTACATCGAGTTACAACCGGGCACAGCACCAGTCTCCCGTGCACCTTATCGTATGGCACCTGCAGAGATGAGGAAGCTACAGACTCAGTTAGAGGAGCACATTTATTAGGGTTTCATTTGTAGGAGTCATTCTCCATGGGGAGCACCGGTCCTTTTCATACAGAAGAAGGACGACAGATTTCGTTTATGTATCGATTATTGTGAGTTGAATAAGGTCACAATCTGAAATAGGTATCCACTATCAAGGATTTATGATGTATTCGACTAGTTTTAGGGAGCATAATATTTCTCAAAGATTGATCTTTATTCTAGCTATCATCAGTTACGGATTTAGGAGATGGATATTCCCAAGATCGTGTTTTTAACTCGATATGGGTCTTTTGAAATCCTTGTCATGCCATTTGGGCTAACCAATTCACTCATAGTATTCATGGATTTGATGAATCGGGTTTTCTATCCATACTTGGACCAGTTTGTGATTGTTTTCATCGATGACATCCTTATCTACTCGAAGTCAGAGGCTGAGCATGAACAACACCTTCGATTAGCATTACAGACTTTGCGGGAGCACTAGTTATACGCTAAGTTTAGGAAATATGAGTTTTGGCTTTCAAAAGCCATTTGGGCCATGTCATTAGCAAGGAGGGCAATGCAGTTGATCCAACTAAAGTCGAGGTAGTTCTTGATTGGGAGCTTCCGAAGACTGTTATAGAGATTTGTAGCTTTTTAGGGCATGCCGATTACTACCAAAAATGTATTCAGGATTTTACTAGGATTGCAACCCTATTGACATGCCTTACAAAGAAGGGTATCCAATTTGTTTGGGGCCCCGAATGTCGGATAGCCTTTGAGACTTTAAAGGCAAAGTTGACTACAGCACCAGCGTTGATCATTCCGAGTAGTGACAAGACCTTTATTATCTACACGGATGCATCGTTGTTAGGTCTGGGAGGTGTTTTGATATAGACTCAGAGAGTAGTGGATTATATCTTATGGTAGTTGAGGACTCATGAGCAGAATTATCTCACTCACGATTTGGAGTTGGCAATGGTGGTCTTCGCACTTAAAGTGTGGAGACATTATCTTTATGGGATTCATTTTGAATTGTTCATAGACCATCAGAGACTGAAATACCACTTCTCTTAGAAGGAAATCAACCAGAGATAGCGATGATAGGTCGAGTTCATCAAGGATTATGAGTTTGTGCTTCAGTATCATCCAGGAAAGGCGAACATCATAGCAGATGCGTGTTGGTGTCAAAAATTATCTATGGGTTCCCACACACAGCTCGAGACGAAGAGGAAATGATGAACATTATTATCTGCATCAAAGAGGATTATCTAATGTTATAGAGAAGCTAACAAACACACAAAGTGAGTTGATAAACATACAAATCAACGGGATGATATAATAACGAAGAAGCGACTCGACCTGGGGTTACGTTTTACCCACAAAGGAGTAAGCACCACTTGTGTCTCACTCATCCCATGGGTGTCTTGCCCATGGGAGGTTGTATATATATTTGCAAGCTTTCTAACCCACCTTGGATCACTTCATTCTAAGGTCAGACGAGAGAGTTGGAGTCAAAACACTCGAGATAGTCCAGACTGTTTTGCACCTGCGAGATACTAATTATGTCTCGCACATTTTGGCCATGATATGATTCGAATCTGAAGAATCTCAAAAGATAAAAGTTGTAGGTTAATCCACTTTCTAACATATCTAAAATCATCTCATTCTAAGTCAAACGAAAAAGATTAAGACTAAAATACTCGAGACTGTCCAAGCAATCTCGGACATGAGCGAGACAGTCGAAGTGACTCGCGACCAGGTCAGCTCCCGACATATTTTCTGATAAGATTGGCTTCTAGAACTCCTTGGGATTATCCATAAGTATGTGGGGTTATCCTTAAATATATGGAAGCTATTACACAACCAAAAATCCACCTAAACGGATAATAACAGTTGTTCTTCGACCCTATCCACAAACACAACATTCCTATCCACAAATATGGCATTTAAAGCCTATAAATACACCCCTAGCACTCATAAAGCCAAAGCTGAAGGGAGCCACAAATTTCAGAGGATCTAGGGCAAGGTTCTGATGAATTTGAGAGAGGCTAGCATATTTTGGCAAACTCCGACATAAAGACGAAGTGTTTCGAAGGATCTGAGGCATGCCCCCCCTCCCCCCCCATTCCTTGAGATCAGGCTTGGTCTTGATCTCTAGAAGAGTCATAATCTTGCTTGGTCGAGATTATAACTTCAGCGATTACTTCCTTTATGGAGTAAGAGCTTTAATTAATCTTCTATCAATCGAATCTGATCCGAGGTGGTCTACGGACTAACGCCTACCGACACAGGTAAAGTCCCCACGCAAGCAGCGGGTAATAAACATCCTCTACGTGTGTTTAAAAAGAGTTATAATTTTCGTTTTATTTTTGTTGTAACAAGAGATCTTATAAAAAGATACACTCTCTTGAATCTGTAATTGATAAACAATTATAATAGATTCAGAAACAAATAAACCAACTTTTGATGCGAACACGCTGGCGACCACTATGACACCCCAGGGTTCACACAAGGCTACAGTCCAAGGTGAAACCCAGATTATCAAACCTGCCAAGCACCAAACACCACGCTACAATATGTTTCACCATCATAATTACTATCTCTCTAGTGGAAATAACAAATAGGTAAAGGTACAGACAGGCAAATAAAAGAAATAGAGTAAAGCCAGATATACACAGAGGAAGCATGAAAATAATCATCAGTGAGCCCAAATAAAATAGAGTAGAAATACCTCTGAGTCTAAAATAAACATGAAGTACAATGAGTCAAATAAAATATCACTATGGCTCTTAGCCTCTACAAAATGAAATACATGTCTAGAGTCTGAGCATAAACAACTAACTGTGGAGTTCTGAAATAACTACTAAATAATAAATAGCTAGGTGAGATCTATGCAGAAATCTCATATAAATCTAACTCGATAATACTCCACCAGGGGAAGGGGTAGGAGTGTATAGAATATATAGAGAATACATAAGTATAGAATCATTCATATAAATCTAACTTGAGACTAGTATTTAGGAATCCACAACACGAGAGTTAGTACGTCGAGCGAAATAATCCAAACAGGTAAACCCTCGTGTATATACCATGTCTCAAATTGTGACTCCCTAAATATTAATTCCAAACTCTATGAATAAAGAACAACAAACAAATAGATAATACTCCAAACCTCAAACCTGTAGAACAAATATCTCATCCTGATCTACACTCGGGTAGATGGATCTAACATAAAAGGAACTCATCCAAGCAAAAGCCAACCAAATACCATATTGTGTAAGTCACAGTCTCAGAGAAAGCACCCTACTCACGGGTATTCAAAAAAATGGAAACCAATTTATAATTTATATTACTTACAAATATGCATCTCTTATACATTAGCGATACTCTTGTAATATTCTTACTCAATCGCTCTGCGGCAATATGTTTTATCTCCATATCTCGAAAACATAATATGACGACACTTTTGTAATACTTTTACTCAATAGCCCTACGAAAATAGGTTTCATCTCCCTATTTTGGAAACATAATATGATGATACTTTTGTAATACTCTTACTCAATCGCCCCGCGGAAATAGGTTTCATCTCCCTATTCCGAAAACATAATATTTGTGTGTTTTTCTTATTTATCATGTTAACATATCATATTTTAAACATACGTATACATATCTTAGTGTATGTGTCCATATCTGGTATTTACTAACATTTCAGATGTTAAACAGCTCATAAACATTGTATCATAACAGTGCAAAGTTGAGAGACTCACTCGAAAAGCAAAACAACAAATAAAACATGCATAAGGCCACTCACTGTGTGGCGGTCGGCAGCACAAGAACGACGGTCGACTGCGATAGGTTCTAGAACCTACTCAGGCCTCTGTCCTGCACGCGGTCGATCGTAGGCTGATATTCCAGATTCTCAATCTGGTTGTGTGTGTCGTGTTCACGCCGCATTTAGGTGATTCAAACATGATTAAAATAACATGAAACTTGCATGAGAGCATGTTTACAGTAGATAAAAACTTCTGGAAACAAACTCAACATATATAGCATGATTATTTGCATAAAATTTATATTCAAAACCCTAAGTCATGCATAAAAACTCAAAACGAAGAACTATCATCTTTCTTCAGATTAAACCACATTTTAAATCACTTTCAGAGCTTACATACTTCTGTAAATTCATTCTTAAACTTTTTAACATGGAAAGACCTTGTCTTTATACATATAATAGAAAAGAATTGACTTTTATTCATAAACTAGTCAATTTGGCTCTACAAAACATGTTAGAAACTCTTTAAAAATATTTTAAAGACTAGGAGGGGGATTAGCAGAGATGAACTCGCCTGAAGCTTATAGAAAAATGTTTTAGGATGCCAAGCCAAAGAAGATCTCTAATCCAAAAGCCAAAATCACCTGAAAAATCCACTTGAAAGCTCCAATATTCTCCAAGAATCAAATTAGGGTTTGTGGGGATTTAGTGGCTGTTAGGGTTCTTAGAAAACTAAGAAAATTCGTGTAAGTTATATATATAAACCAAGGAAAACGAATATGGGGTTTAGAAAACCAAAGCCAACTCAAAACAGAAATCTGACTTTCTACAGGTTTTACGATCGACCGCGACGGTCGGCCGGACTGCGGTTGACCGTGGTAGTCGGTCGAACTGCGGTCGACTGAACTGGAATTTTCCAGTTACACATATTTGGCCATTGTGTATGTTTCGACTCTTTTCTTTCTCACGAATGAACTCGTTCATATTCAAAACACATTGTATCATACTCATACCCCATTTAACTATATTTATCAAAATAAAATATCCATAAATCATAATTAATCTTATATTAATTATATTAACATAAATTTTTGGGGTTTTACAACCACAGTAGGAGCCAACAGTCTTGAGGCTGTCATGTCGCAACCGAAGATCAAGATCTCAATTGATTCAGAGGTCGAGTACGAGTTCGACGAAGCTAAATTTGAGGAATATGTCTCCTCGTCTTCATCAAAATCCTCCCTTAAAAGAATTTTTAGGGGTTTACATTCACCCTCCTTAAAAGAATTTCATCCTTGAAATTCCGTAGTTGCATCACAGAGATTAATAATACGAGAAAAGCACGAAAAGGGGATAATCCAAATAAGGAAACCCTCACGTACACATCTAGAATCATTAATCTCCCGATTTGAAATATAAGCAACATTTAAACTTAACAATCTAAAATGCGTACATTCTCACTTAACCCCTAACTAGACAGAACTAGTACGTCGGGCGAAAAATCCAAACAAGGAACCCCCCCCATATATATACCATATGTACCGAATAATTAAGAGCTAAGTGTTGAATGACCCATTCTAGAGTTAAATATAAATGTGACTAAACAACCCATATAATCAAACTATCAACGCATATAAGCACATTTAAATATCGACCTTACCTATTCAAACAGGTGGCGGGTAGTCGCGACGAACATTCTCCTCGCGCTCCTAATAAATCTCTTCGGTTCCTTGCCAGTTCTACTGAACTTTCACTAACGGAATGACTTTGTTTGTAAGCTTTTTATTCTCTCTAGCAAGAATGCATACTGGAATCTCTACTGTAGTCAAATCATCATGGATCTTAATCTCTAGTGAATCAATCACTCTCTGCTGCTCTTCATCACTCAAATGCTTCTTAAGCATCAAAATATAAAATACATTGTGTACACTCGACATCGATGCCGGAAGATCTAATCTATATGAAACAGTTCCAATACGCTCAATAATTCTGAAAGGACCAACATATCTCGGGGCGAGCTTTCCCTGTCTACCGAATCGCTAAACGCCCTTCATCGGTGATACTTTCAACATAACTAAGTCTCCGACCTGAAATTCTAAGGGTCGTCTCCGCTGATCTGCATAACTCTTTTGCCTACTCTGTGCAGCAAGAATGCGCTCTCGAATCAATGTCACCTTTTCCGTGGTCTACCTAACTAGCTGCGGGCAAAGTAATAGACTATCCTCTGGCCGTGCCTAACATATAGGTGATCTGCAAGGCCTCCCGTACACGGCTTCATACGGCGCTATCCCGATGATAGCTTGATAACTGTTATTATATGCAAATTCAATCAATGGGATGTAATCATCGCAGCTACCCTGAAAATCTATAACACATGCTCTCATCATATCCTCCAATACCTGATTCACCCTCTCAGTCTGACCATCTGTCCGGGAGTGAAATACACTGCTAAATAATAACTGGCTACCAAAAGCATCCTGAAAACTCCTCTAGAAATGGGATGTAAAGACTGAGCCTCGATCTAATACAATCGTCTCCGGAACTCCATGCAATCTGACAATCTCTCAAATAAAAATCCTTGCATATGTGTTCGCCGTATAAGTCATCCTCATAGGTAAGAAATACGCCGACTTTGTCAATCTGTCTACTATCACCCAAATAGAACCATTTCCTTTTTTTTTTGATTTAGGCAACCCTACTATGAAATCCATTGAAATATCTGCGCATTTCCACTCGGGAATGAGTAAATCCTGTAGGGTTCCTACAGGTCTCTGATGTTCTGCCTTAACTTGTTGATAGGTATAACACTTAGCCACATAATCTGCAATCTCTCTGCATACACGACTCTACCAAAAATGCCTCTTCAGATCCTTGTACATCTTCGTTGTGCCTGGGTGCACCGTATATCTGTTGCGATGTGCCTCATCAAAAAGTTCCCTCTTCAGCTATAGATTGTTCGACATGACGATCTTGCCCTTTATCCAAAGGCCTCCATCTACTCCAACAGTTCAATCATCATTGGGTTCTTTGAAGATCTCCCCCTTACGGGTTTGAATCCACGAATCCTCTAACTGAGCTCCGACTACTCTATCTCCCAAAGACGGTTGTCCTAATAAAGCTCCTAAGAAAACACTACTCCCGCCAATCTCTGGCCTAAAATCATAATGACTGAGGGTATAAAGAACTCGATATAGTGAACACCTTAAAGATTCTAGCCCGCGACGATACTTCCTGCTCAACGCGTCTGCTATAACATTCACCTTTCCCGAATGATACTGTATAGCGAACTCATAATCCTTAATAAACTGTATCCATCGTCATTGCCTCTGGTTGAGTTCTTTCTGTGAGAAGTGGTACTTCAAACTCTGGTAATCTGTGAATAACTCAAACTGCACTCCGTACAAATAATACCTCTATGCCTTCAATGCAAAGACCACTGTTGCTAGCTACAAATCATGCGTGGGATAATTCTTCTCATGAGTCCTCAACTGTCTTGAGATATAGGTTACAACTCTCTGGGTCTGCATCAATACTCCTCCAAGACTAGATAAAGATGCATCAGTCTAGACAACAAAAGTCTTATCATTACTGGGAATAATCAATACTGGTGCTGAAGTCAACTTAGTCTTTAATGTCTCCAATACCTTCTGGCACTCTGTTCTCTAAATGAACTGTACACCCTTTTTAGTAAGGCGTGTAAGTGGCGTCACGATCTTTGAAAAGTCCTGAATAAATTTTTTGTAATAGCCCGCCAGACCCAAGAAACTACGAATCTCTGTAATTGTCTTCGGTGGTTTCCAATCAAGTACGACATCTACTTTAGCCGGATCTACTGTAATACCCTCTTGGCTGATGACAAGGCCAAAAAATATGACCTCCGATAACCAAAATTCATATTTGCTAAATTTTGCAAACAGTTGGTGTTCCCGCAAAGTCTGTAATGCTAACTTTAAATGCTGCTCGTGCTCTACCTCCGATCTCGAATAGATAAGAATATCGTCGATGAAAACTATCACGAACTGGTCTAAGTATGGATACAAAACCTAATTCATTATATCCATGAATACTGCGAGTGCATTGGTCATCCCAAATGGTATGACAAGATACTCGAATGACCCATATAGAGTCAAGAAGGCAGTCTTAGGAATATCAATCTCCCGAACCCATAACTGATGATAACCGGAATGAAGATCTATCTTTGAAAACACTAAGCTCCCTGCAACTGGTCGAACAGGTCATCGATCCTCGGTAATAGATACCTGTTTCGGATAGTGACCATGTTTAACTCACGATAATCAATGCATAATCTCATACTCCCGTCCTTCTTCTTCACAAAGAAGACTGGTGCTCCCCGCGGAGAATGACTTCGTCTAATAAATCCCTGAGACAACAACTTATCTAGCTGGATCTGTAGCTCCCTCATCTCAGCAGGCGCCATACAGTAAGGAGCTTGGGAAATCGGCACGGTGTCTGGCTGTAACTCTATGCAGAACTCAGCCTCTCTTACTAGAGGTAATCTTGGTATGTCCTTAAAGACATCCTGGAACTCTTAGACTACTCGCATCTCACTCAAATCTGCACCCCAATTCCATAACATTACCTCCTTAACGTATGCAAGATATGACTCCGCAAACTGGTTGTCTTTGGAGATCGCTACCACTAACTCAGATCCATCAAAAGCTCACAAACTGACTGTCTTTGTAAAACAGTCGATACTTACATGGTAGGAAGATAGCCAATCCATACCAAGGATAACATCGAACTTAGACATACGCAATACGATCAGGTCTATCACAAACTCAGAATCGTCCAAGCTGACGATACATCTCCTTCAAATACTCTCTAAAAAAGACGTCTCCCCTAAAGGAGTAGATACAGATAAAGGAAAATCTAATGGCTGCGCCATAAGCTGGAGACTAATCGAGAAATCATAGGAGATAAAAGAATGCGAAGCGCCAGAGTTAAAAATAATATGTGCTGGAAATGAATTCACAAGGAAAGTACCTTCCACTACCGTCCCGCTCGCACCATGATCAAGAGGAACAACTGCATACACCCTACCAGTCGGCTATGCTGCATCACCTAGAACATATGGGACTATCTATCCCTGCTGGATCTCCTGAATCGCTCGTACCTGTCCCTCAATCCTTGGGACTATTACAAGTGCCTCAATCCTCAACTGCTGACCCTGACCGCGACCCTGAGTGTGGTTCTGCTGCTGTTGCAGATTCCTATCCTACTGGCCTGTTGTGGGTACGCTGTGGTACTCTTCTGCTCTTTGACCTGGCTTATTAAAATTGAAACAAGCTCCATAAAACCGGTGCTGCTATTGCGCCCTCTGATCCTGATGATTACCCTTCTTATGGGGACCCTGCTGCTATGGAAACTTATTTTTATGCTGGGGTCCTCCTGAGCCTGTAAAAGGTCTCTTACCCTTACCCTTATCTCCTGACTATTCTGACTTAGCATTTCCATCTTTCCCCTTGATAAACATAGTTTTGTCTGTCTCATGGGCTATGGCAGCATCTGCTACCTCTAGCACTAAACAGAATCTCTGAGATACTAGATATCGACACAAATCTGAACGAAGTCCCATCATGAACATCTGAGCCTGTCTCTCTTTGGTGTGCCACATGCCAATGAATCTAAGTAGTGACATGAACTTACTCTCAAAATCCATCACCGACATGTCCCCCTACTCCAATCGAGCCAACTCTAACTCCTTTATGGCTTTCGCTGCAGTCGAAATATACTACTCCTTGAAGAAATATACAAAAGTCTCCCATGAGGCTGTCAACCTCTGCTTTGGAATAAAATGAAGCCGATACCATCCTCCTGCATCGCCCTTCAGGCTGAAAACTATTAGCCTTTGCTTCAGTACAGTATTCACATTAAGCATGTCCAGAATGTTGCTTACATATTCCTTCCATTTGTGTACCGCAATGGAGTCTGTCGAACCATGAAACTCTGGAGCCTTCAACTTCTGGTACCTCTCTACCAGGCGAAGCCAAGCCTCCCGCTCAGCCACTCCATCATCAACCAAAAATGGTGGCATGACTACCGGTGTCCCCTCTGGTATCTCCTCCTGAATGGGTGTTCTCTGCCGATCCTGATCTGCTAACCGCTCCTCGATAGCTGCCAGACGAGCTACTAACGGTTCTATGAGATTCACTAAGTACTACGAAACCTGCTGTGGCTCGGGCTCTCTATCAACTTGCTCACCTCCTTGAGCATGAGTACCTCGGCGTCCATGTTCTCTTCCTAACATCTATAATATAGAAGTAGAGCTTATTATGCAGTAAATAGAATCTCAAGCAAAAAAAGATATAACATATACCAATAAGTAAATTGTATCACATATTACTCATAGCATACCTTATTATTCAAAGCAAATAGTTCATCATAAAAAAAATATTTATAATTTTCCGCATATATATATAATACGTCCTCACTCACACTAGGAATTCCTAGCAGACTGTAAACACAATTCCTAGGAAACTCTATCCTAACATCACAATATGACATAAGGATGATCCTAAGGATATTAGAACTAGAGCTCTGACACCAACTATGACACCCCAGGGTTTACATAATGCTACAGTCTAAGGTAAAACCCGGATTGTCAAACCTACCAAGCACCAAACACTGTGCTATGACATGTTTCACCATCACAATTACTATCTCTCTAGTGGAAACAACAAATAAGTGAAGGTACAGACATGCAAATAAAAGAAATAGAGTAAAGCCAGATATACACAAAGGAAGCATGAGAATAATCATCAGTGAGCCCAAATAAAATAGAGTAGAAATACCTCTGAGTCTAAAATAAATCTCAAGTACAATGAGTCAAATAAAATATCACTATAGCTCTCAACCTCTACAAAATGAAATACAAGTCTAGAGTATGAGCATAAACAACTAACTGTGGAGTTCTGAAATAACTACTAAATAATAAATAGCTAGGTGAGATCTATGCATAAGTCTCATCAACTTGTGACTCTCTGTGCGCTGGACTCGCTGCCTGAAATGGGGAAAACAACGAGCGTCAAAACGCTATAGCGAGAACATCTCCACCTCTCCCCAAGGGAAGGGGTAGGAGCGTATAGAAAATATAGAGAATACATAAGTATAGAATCATTCATATAAATCTAACTGAAGACTAGTATTTAGGAATCCACAACACGAGAGTTAGTACGTCAAGCGAAATAATACAAACAAGGAAACCCTCATGTATATACCATGTCCTAAATTGTGACTCCCTAAATACTAATTTCAAACTCTATGAATGAACAACAACAAACAAATAGATAATACTCCAAACCTCAAACCTTTAGAACAAATATCTCATCCTGATCTATACTCGGGTAGATGGATCTAACATAAAAGGAACTCATCCAAACAAAAGCTAACCAAATACCATGTTGTGTAAGTCACGGTCTCAGAGAAAGCACCCTAATCGTGGGTATTCAAAAAAATGGAAACCAATTTATAATTTATATTACTTACAAATATGCATCTCTTATACATTAGTGATACTCTTGTAATATTCTTACTCAATCGCACTGTGGCAGTGGGTTTTATCTCCCTATCCCGAAAACATAATATGACGATACCTTTGTAATACTCTTACTCAATCGCCCTACAGAAATAGGTTTCATCTCCCTGTTTTGGAAACATAATATGAAGATATTTTTATAATACTCTTACTCAATCGCCCTGCGGAAATAGGTTTTATCTCGCTATTCCGGAAACATAATATTTGTGTATTTTTCTTATTCATTATGTTAACACATCATATTTTAAACATATGTGTATATATCTTGATGTACGTGTCCATATCTGGTGTTTATTAACATTTTAGATGTTAAATAGCTTACAAACATTGTATGATAACAGCGCAAAGTCGATAAACTCACTCGAAAAGCAAAACAATGAAGAAAACATGCACAGGGCCACTGACTGTGTGGCGGTCGACAGCACAAAAACGATGGTCAACCGCGATGGGTTCCAGAGCTTACTCAGGCCTCTGTCTTACACGCGATCGACCGCCGCTATGGCGCGGTCGACCGTGGGCTGATATTCTAGACTCTCATTCTGGTTCTGTGTGTCGTGTTCACGCCGTGTTTAGGTGATTCCAACATGATTAAAACAACATGAAACTTGCATGAGAGCATGTCTACAGTAGATAAAAACTTCTAAAAACAAACTCAACATATATAGCATGATTATTTGCATAAATTTAATATTCAAAACCCTAAGTCATGCATAAAAACTCGAAACGAAGAACAAATCATCTTTCTTTAGATTAAATCATGTTTTAAATCATTTTTAGATCTTACATACTTCTGTAAATTCGTTCTCAAACTTTTTGATATGGAAAGACCTAGTCTTTATAAATATAATACAAAAGAATTGACTTTTATTCATAAACTAGTCAATCTGGCTCTACAAAACATGTTAGAAACTCTTTAAAAATGTTTTAAAGACTAGAAGGGGGATTAGAAGAGATGAACTCGCCTGAAACTTATAGAAAAACATTTTTGGATGCCATGCCAAAGCAGATCTCTAATCCAAAAGCCAAAATCACCTGAAAAATCCACTTGAAAGCCTCCAATATTCTCTAAGAATCAAATTAGGGTTTGTGGGGGTTTGGTGGCTATTAGGGTTCTTAGAAAACTAAGAAAATTCATGAAAGTTATATATATAAACCAGGAAAAATGAATATGAGCTCTAGAAAACCAAAACCAACTCAAAACAGTAATCTGACTTTCTGCAGGTTTCACGGTCGAGAGCGACGGTCGGTCGGACTGCGGTCGATCGCGGTAGTCGGCCGGACTGCGGTCGACTATGACGGTCGACTGGACTGGAATTTTTTAGTTACACATATTTGGCCATTGTGCATGTTTCGACTCTTTTCTTTCTCATGAATGAAATCGTTCATATTCAAAACACATGGTATCATTCTCATATCCCATTTAACTATATTTATCAAAATAAATATCCATAAATCATAATTAATCTTATATTAATTATATTAACATAATTTTTGGGGGTTTTACAACCACAGTGGGAGCTAACAGTCTTGAGGTTGTCATGTTGCAACAGAAGAGCAAGATCCCGATTGATTCAGAGGTCAAGTACGAGTTCGACGAAGCTAAATTTGAGGAATATTTCTCCTCGTCTTCATCAAAATCCTCCTCTCCCTGCAAGTGCGGAAAGATCCCGTCTTTGAAGAAGGTGTATTCATCGATGAAGGCTACAAATGACTATGCTCGTCAAAACTCCTATCCAATCGAGGAGTTATCCAATCAAGGTATGCCAACTCTGACGAAGAGGGCTCATCAGAGGCGACGCCAATGTTAAGCTCGTCAAATTGCCAAGCCTTTAGAACAAGTCGATGGAGTTCGCTACTATGAAGACTTGGAGTCTAGGAAGCGTCATTTAATCCAGCTGCCTCAACGGCAAGTTGCTGTCAAATCCTCCAAGCCGACAACAGAAGAATTGATCCTTGTTAAAAGGAATCATTAAACCTTGAAGGAGTGCATCCAAAAGTGACGCACACATGCCGCACACGGGCGTGCCTTTGTACGAAAGACACAAGGCATAAATAGGAAAGAGGTAGTCAAAGAATCATCGAAATCCAAACGATTCTGGGCGCCAAAGGTGAAAACATCGCTAAAATAGCTGAAACGCTTCCGCATAGGGTGAGACACAACTCGTGTCTCACGCCTGATTCCAGCCATGCGGGCATTTCCAAGCCTCCGTCAACCTCCGAGCCCACTCATCTTTCTCCTGTACCTCCGGCGAAGCCCTACGGCAGTGTGGATCTGTCCAAATTTAAGATTTTAATGAAAGATCACCTAGGTCCTCTAAACGAAGATCGAGGCAAAAATCCGATGAATAAAACCTGAGTAGTTCCTCAGGATGGGGGTCGTACAAACACTCCCGTCAAGTCAAAGTCTCAAAGGTGTCCTGCCACCTCCAAACAAAATAGGGAAACTCATTGTACGTGTTCGTGCACCGTGCACAAGAGGACTCCTGGCATTCTTCACTTGGGGGTTCGTATTAGAACCCAGGAGCCCGTTAAGACCTCACGCTCACAAGGGGGTGGTTATAAATGTGCGACTGCTGATGTGACCTTGGATCATTCAAAGAAGACGACAAATCATCCCAAGAATGTCAACAAAGCTCTTCATCCCTAAAAGAAAACACGTTCATCAAAAGATAACATTTTTCTTAGGGTATCACACCAACAATCGATGAATTTCTCCAATGACCTGCACCATCAGGTTAAGGGTGTGAACAAATCCCAAAAGAAAGATGTCCAAGAAACTAGCTCTCATTGTCCATATGAGAGGCTTATCAGGATGGAGTTATCAAAATATAGTTGCCCAAGGACCATTACAAAAAGGGTCTTGATATTAGGGAAGCTTACTACTGAAGTGTCAAAGCCCAAGCCAAAATGCTTCCACGAGAGAAAATCTACCATTCAGGATGATGAATTCCCTGAAGTCACCATCAAAATGATTGATAAAGGAAAATTAACACGATGCTCGAATGATCCTAATCCTAACTTTAGCGTAAGAGGAAAAGTCAGTCTAGGAATTACCTAACGAATGTCTCGGCTCCAGTTAGAAGCCATCGGACATAGGGATTATCCGAGGATGCATAAAGGACTACCTTCAGATAACGAGCTGTCAGACACTTGCTCCACAATCGCTTCAGATAACGAGCCCTCAGATACGTGTACTGCAATTGCCTCCAACAACACAATGTCTAGCATGGGGGAAGCAAGAGAGTCGTTCATGATCACCCCAGATCAAGTGGCTCAAATACTTCAAGAGGCTTTAGCTCGACAACGAGAAGAGATTAGAGCTAAAATGAACATGCAAATGGAGCTGAACATGTACCGGATGAGTGAGTTACATAACCAGTAGCTTCAAGCTTTATCAAATCAGGAAGCTAAATCTAGCCGTCGCACCCAAAATATCACAGTTGACAGTGATCCAGATACTGGGAGTGGTCCAATCGTGCCCAAATACTGGGAGTAGTCCAATCGCACCCCTCAATAACACTGGGGGTGGTTCAAATGCACCCCCTAAAAATAAAAAAGATGGGGCTGGTCCAACTCATTCTCCTCAACATCCTTCGAATGAAGATGTAGACGATGACAAGATTATGTGATGCTTTATGAATTTGACCACATCGATGGTTTTGACTTCTCTCAAAGGAATGGCTTCAGCCCATTTAGAGAATCGCTAGGATAAAACGATAACCTTTTAGTGATGGCGGAGATATAGGTCTGATGATATCCATCCCCCATGTCTCGAAAGGCCTTAAAGTTGTTGTCGAATGCAAGTCTTCAAATGGTTGTTGCATGTAATTAGCATGGATCTGACACGCATGACAACGTTTTGCATAAGCTACAGCATGACTAATCATCCTGGGCCAATAATATCCCATTCTCTGCACGCGATCCTAGTGCTTAGGTCCAGGTTGGTGAGCTCGGTAGGTACTATCATTGGCTTCTTTCAAGGCTTCTTGTGCTTCTTTGGTTGATAGGCATCGTAGTAGCATGTCGTCATACAACCTACGATACAACGTCTTCGTCATCAAGTCGTAGTAAAATCTTGGCGCATATCTGTGAACAGACCCCCACTCTTTGATGTCTTCGGCTAATAATATCTCGATTTGAGTTGACCTGTAGTCTGGTGAGTTGCATTCACTTCCAGAACATACTTCAGTCAAAAGAGTTACCGACTTACGACAGTGATGTGCTAACTCATCCCTAGTGGTTGGGCCAGAGTGGCTACAAGTTCTGCCAACGCATCTGCATGTGTATTCTTATGATGCGACACGTAGTCAATGCAAAAGTCTTCAAACAACTCGGCTAATTCGATAGTCACTTCATAAAAAGGAATCAAGTCTTTAATCCTGACCTCGTATTCCCTATCATCTGATTGACAATGAGTTTGGAATTGACATATGCCTCGAGATATCTTATCCCTAATTCTTTGGGAAGATCAAGTCCAATGAGCAAGGCATTATACTCAGCTACATTATTGGAGAACAGCTCTATTAAAGAGAAGGCTCGGGGTAACACTAGATTTTGGGGAGAGATCAACACAGTTCCCACTCCTGTGACAATTGTCCCTTCTGGGCTTGCCCAGGACACATCGTCAAAGAATAATGCCTAGATCTCTTTTTGCGAAATCACATTGGCTTTGCGAGTTTCATCCGACATATCTTCAAATAAATCAGTTTTCGTCTCTAATGGATGACTGACCATGAGATCGCAAATGACTTTCCCTTTGACAGACTTCTATGGCATGAAGCATATAACATATTGGGATAACAAAAGAGCCCATCTTGCTAGGCGCTAATTTAATAACCCGGGTTGTGTCATGAAGATTTGAATGGAATTCACCCGGGAGATGACATGTATGGTTTGACCGACCAAGTAATGTCGCATTTTAAAAATTAGGGACACTAGGGCCAAGCTTTCCTTTTCGACCATGGGATACTGATATTCAGCTCCCGTTAAGGTTCTACTGAGGTAATAGACAGCTTGCTCGTGGCCGTTGCTGTCATCTTGTGCTAATAGAGCACCCAAAGAATGCTCCAATGCCTACACATAGATGAAGAAGGGTTTCCCTGAGACCTGAGCTACCAAAACTGGTAAGTTTAAGAGATAAGTTTTGATCTCATTGAATGCTTTCTGGCAAGCTTCGTCCCACACAAGAGACACACCTTTCTTCATCAGCTTTGAGAAGGGCTGACATTTACTCGAGAGATTTGCGATAAACCTATGGATGTATGTGAGACATCCCTGTAGTCCTCTCAATTCTCCGAGATTCCTAGGTGGCTGCAGCTCCTGGATAGCTTGCACTTTGTCAGGATCTATATGAATCCCTTTCATTGTGATGATAAATCCAAGGAATCTGCCACTCGACATCCCCAAAAATGATTTTGTAGGATTCATCTTCAATTGATGAGCTCAAATCAGTTCGAACATCGTTTTTAGATCTTGAAGATGATTGTCTTTATTGTGACTCTTCACAACTAGGTCATCTACGTAGCATTCCACTTTCTTCTATAGATGATCTCGGAAGATTGTGCTCATGGCGCGCTGGTAGGTTGTGCTTATGTTTTGAGTCTAAAGGGCATCAATGTATAGCAGTGTATCCCTAACGATGTCCTAAATGAGGTATGTTTCTGATCTTCAGGGTACATTTTGATTTGATTATACCCTAAAAATCCGTCCATGAAGGACATCCTCTCAAACCCACACATATTATCGATAATGACATCCATGATAGGTAGGGGAAATTCATCCTTCAGATATGTAGCATTGAGATCTCTGAAGTCGATGCAAATACAGATCTTCCCATTCTTCTTCAGGACCAGAATAATGTTGGCCACCCAGTCGGGGTGTTTGTTATACCCTGATGAAGCCTGAATCGATTAGCTTCTTCACTTTAGCTTCGATCACCTCCATGATTTGTGGATGACACCGTCTTTGCTATTTTTTGACCGGTTTGGCACCCGGTTTGATGTTGAGGCAATGCATGGTAACTTGTAGGTCTAGACCAGGCATGTCCTCGTAATTCTAGGTGAAGACGTCAATATATTCTCAAATAATAGATATAAGGTCTTCTTTCTCCTAGGGAGGTAAGTTACCACTTATAAATATCGGTTTGGGGTAAGCCTCATCTCCCATGTTTATACGAAGTACTTTGTCCTTTGTAGGAGCTTCACGTTGTTCAAACCGACCTCTCCACTAAGTACTCACATGTCGGTCCCATGCTTCATGGTAGAGAGGAACTTGGTCGTCTTCTTTGATTTCAGTAGGGTTAGCCGTAGCCATGTTGACTATAAGATTCTTGAACACAACCCCTATGCTGACGTCTGAGTCCTACATCGAGGATATTGATGATGAATCAACAGAGCAAACTTCTTCGGGTTCTTTTTTAGAATCACCACATTGCTCTGAGGAAGGGGAGATGTAACCTAGACCTCTTCTGGTTTGATGAAAATAATCGTCGAGCTTTCCTTTGGGAACGAAGGGTCGTACAAATGTTCTTCGTCCTTTGCTAAAATTCAAACTCTCATTGAGGGAGAAGTCGTAACCCATGTTCTCCATCATTCGTAACATCGTTGGTTCATAGTGCAACAATTGAGGAGCGGGCTCATCTTCTTTCAATCTATCCTACAGTGTGGGCAGGGGCTGATTTACCCTTCCAAATATAATATCTCTCTGATCACTATCTTGGGCTGGTACAATAAAGAAGGCTCGCAAGGACTCGATCGTTTGTTTATTTGTTACAAACAATGAATGCATAGGAAAATGTAAAGAAGCGTTAGTATACAACCCTAAAACTAGATTGTTAGACTCGCCAGTACTGGACTCTGAATCAATAGACGACAAGTAAGCAAAGTTATAATCTTTATTCAGAACAATTTTGTCTACTTCATCAGCATTGCCTACATTGGGGCTTTCACTGCCGATTATAATAGGATCAATATTATTCAGGATAATACCCTCATCATACTCGGACTCATTGTTGGCCTTGTTGCCGCTTCCAGTTTCCTCGACTGGTGGTTCTTCCCCCGATTCAAAGTCCTAGTAAAGCAAAGAGTCAGTGAAATATATCTCGACTCCTTTGAAAGGTCACTTTTTCGTGAACACTGTCTTCACCTGACCGTAATTATCCACGTACTTCACGTAATGATGTCGAATGGACGGGACAATCTAATTATTGTGGGTCCATGGCCGACCCAATAGCATATTATAGGAGGGTTCTACATTGATTACGTAGCAGGTCACCTCCATCTTCATGTCTCTCAGTCGACATTTGAGTCGGATTTTCCCAAATGGACGGGTTCTTGTGCTGTTAAAGCAAAAGATGGTAGTGCTTGTTGCAGAGAAACTCTTCCAAGGTACCCCAAGTGTTGAATGAGTTTTAGGGGAACTGTGCTTAGTGTAGACCCTGGATCCACTTGGATTCTATCCACTTCGGCAGAGCAAACGTACCCAGTGATGTACAATGGCCAATCATGCTTTGTATTCCTAATAAGCATGTCCTTAGGATGAACAAGATGCAATGGATGTGTTGATTGGATGCCATGAAACACTGAGGACATTATTTTCCTCCTTTCTCTTCAGGAGCAGATAGAAAATGAGTTGTGAAAGCTTCACTGTCAGCTAGCGCTTCTCGTAAAGCTTCCCGGGTAGATCTGGATAACCGCAATAGCTCATATAAAGCGATTCTGACTGGGATATTAGCCAGTTGTGCAAGCACACCGAACTAAAAGGGTTGACTACTTGAGCTGGCAGGAGTCTCCTTCATCAGTTCTTTGTTGTAACGCAACACTTTCTGTTTAGGCCTTTCAGGCACTGCCTAAGCTTCTGGTGACTTTGAAGGGTTTTCTGTCGCTGGAGGGTAATGCTTAGAAAAGTCTTTCCTAGCTCTGGTATCTAATACGGCCATCTTGTTGTCAGAATCAGTGAGAGCAGTCTCTTCCACCTTGTCGTCATCTAGAATTGCAGACACCACATTACAGACCTCAGACTTACCCTTGGACTTCTTTGAAGGATTAGAAGTCCACTGCTCATCATTAAGGAGATTGGGATGGACCTACATGGTTTGTCCCGATGGTAGAGTTTGCGGTACCAAACCTTTCTCCTACTGATGATGAGGGTCTGTGTTGACGATCCTCAGTTCTGCTTTGGGAATGGGCATGACTCCCGATAGTGCAAGGACTTCGAGGATATCTTTTCCAAACTTGAGAGTGACCATATGTGTAGTCACCTTCTATTGGGCTGTTTCCTTTTTTAAGGACCCCTACTTCATAAAGGGTCTAAATTTTATCTTTGAGGATATAACATTTGGAGGTGGGATGATGAACCATCTAGTGGTACACACAGTAGTTAGGATCATCTGTTTTAGCCGCATCCTCATGCTACCTTATCTCTAGCAGTTATATCTTGTTGCTCTTGAGCAAGGTGTTGAAGATAGCAACTAGTTGATCATCTTGGAAGTCGTACTGCTTCTGGAAACATGGTTCAGAAGATGTAGCTTTTTGCTTCTGAGCCGGCTTAGAGGTTGAAATAGTCTCGACAACCGTAGTCTCTTTACCCATTGACCGGGTAGGATTTCTGGATGAACTCTGCTATGGAGCTCCTCTTTTTCATTAGGGTTCCTCGACTTCTAGCCTCTTGAGCATGTTCTCCACTTGTTCACCATGGCGAACAAGCTTTTTACAAGTTTGGGTTTCAACCATTCTAACATTGGACAAAATATGGATTGAATGATTTTTGCGGCACATTTCAATCAACGTACTTTTAGAGACCTTATAACGACAATGTAGGGAATTTCTAAATCTTTTCACGAAATTGTTGACAGATTCACCTTTTCTTTGTTTTTTAGCTAATAGAGTGGACATCGACACCGCAGTATTATCATCGAAGAAGTGAGCCAAGAATAGATTCTCCATATCAGTCAAAGATTTGATAGAGCCTGGTTCTAGCTTCTAAAACCATTCAAAGGCTACCCCATTCAGGATTCTGATGAATAACCAAGTCAATATAGGATCATTACCTGTAAGAAAGTCTATCTGAACCAGGAAATAATATATATGGTGTGATGGAGATCCCTTGCCATCAAACTGAACTAGGCTCATGGGCTTGAACTTTATCGAATAGGAGACTGTATCCCAATTGACTGGATATGGCCTGACAACCCCCAAGTTGTTCATATTCTTCTGGAGATTCAAAGCGTCGAGTTGGCTTTGGAACTTGTCAAGCCTTTTATCTCGGGGATTATGTCTAGGAGATTATGCCCCTTCTGAAGACTCGGATGACGAATCAGAAGGCGACCCAGGATTTTCATCCCCTTCTGTGGTTTAGGGAGGAGTGGGTTCCCGCCCTTTGTTCTTGGTTGAGGATTTCAGGGTAGCCTGTGATGTCCTCTTTTTCTTCTTCTCCTTCTTTTTCAGAAGCTTTTCTAGCATTTCCTTCATGGCATTGATTATTGCTTGCTGGGTGGTAATTGCACCTTGTTGCTCTTCCAGCTTTCTGGCTATGTTTTTAGAAACTTCGGCCATGTCCACCTTTACGCGCTCACCCTGAATCAAGCTTAAAGCCTGAGAAATTGCTACTGCCAAGCAATCGTCATCATCATCAGAAATGGATGCTAACCGCCTATAATCAAGCGGTATGACAACCTCCTTTTTAGTCCATGTGTGCTAGTAGACTCCCTCATGGTCAATAAAAAGGCCTTTTAGATTTGGTAAAAAATCAGCATCAGAGGAGTCTAAATTTTTCACCTTGGATTTCCCCGTCATGTTGATAGTGGCAGCTGGGAGATCCAAATCATTGAGAGCTTGTTTCCTCACACGATTGTGTCTTAGGTGAGGATGTCTCGCTTCTGCTGGTCATCCTGAGAGCCTCCTGAATATCGATGGTCTTGATAATTCAGTACACTGGCAGTCAGCAAGTACTGTCGTAATAAGCCTCTCGCAATGGCATTGAGGAGTTACCTCATGAATAGTATGCTTGCAAGTCAAGCGCTCTCTAAGATCTACTATGGGCCGGTTCATACAATCCTCAGCATCAGAAGGATCGGACGAGTGATTGTGAGAAGAAGGCTCAGAGGAACACTTGGAAAAACACTTGGAAAAACACCAAGTGTTGGAATCCAGCGAGCTTGCCTTGACAGGCAAGGCTACCTATTCTGGCGAGGTTCAGCTGTTTGGTGATCTCGAATCTGTTGGCGAGGCTCAGCTTCTTACTCTTTCAGGTGAGGTTCTCCTATTTGGCGAACTTGGTGAAGTGCGCCTGTCGGGCGAACTACTGCTTTACCTTTCTGGTGAAGCTCGGTTTGCAGGCGAGGTTCACCAGTTGATTTACGTTCGCTTGGTTGAGGAAGTTCGTCTGAACGGTGACTTTTGCCTGTAGTGTATTGTTCACCTAAACAGCGTAGTTTGCTAGAACTAGGAACTTCGTATTATGGTTCTAGCATTGTTTTTAAGGCCTGAATAGTAAT
Source organism: Asparagus kiusianus (assembly GCA_022839385.1). NCBI lineage: Eukaryota > Viridiplantae > Streptophyta > Magnoliopsida > Asparagales > Asparagaceae > Asparagus > Asparagus kiusianus. The sequence goes on along the minus strand of BQKN01041732.1, from coordinate 6,144 downwards.
TTAGGCCGACATAGGAGATCAGAGCGTGTGCTTCACGGTGAGCGCAAGCTTGTCATCGCCTTTGCTTGATTCTCTTTGAAAGAGGAGTGTTCATGTTAATGGTGAAGGCGTGATCCGTGCCGACAAAAACCTTAGTCCCCTTAGAGATAGGAGTTTGTGCAAATTGTTTGACAACCCATCAAGCGACTCCTTGGTTTGCATTTTTTTACCTTTTAGTCGACCTCAACGGTCTTGGGAGGGATGGAACCTTCAGTGTTTACTTGGGAAGAGATATCAGGCACAATAACCTTAGTTTGTTGGGGCAGAGTCATACGCAAGACTTTGTGATACTTTCGTGATGTCTTGCCACCAGAAGAAGTTGAAGATAAGTACCCTTAGAACTTAGTTTGATTGAACTTGATGATGAGGGACTCAATTGTTGTCCCTATAGCAACCTCGTCAAATTGCGCCACCACCATCTAGTCTGAAAGAATGGTTTCTCCCACTATAGTCGCCATCTTTTGTAGGTTGTAAAAGATGATTCTGAATTTTTTTGATTAAATTGTGTATTACAAACTAGAAGTCTCTTTTACAAAGAAGAAGAGAGAATTGATCTAATCTCTCTTTTAATTAACGTAGGATCTTTCAGGGTGATAGGATTCTTCCCCTTGTGCTTGAGTCGAGTTTGCTTCCCATTGACAATTCGAACAAGGTTGTGAACAACCTTTAGCGCATGGTAGAAGTTTTGTCTTTCGAGTTTGAACACCCGAGCTAAGGATTTGAGGGCCAAATGCACAAGATACAAAGATTTGTTCAATGCTTGATCTCTTAATGCCAAGAGTTCAAAAGTCGGGTTCCCTCTTCTATAGCCATTTGTGGCTTTTTATAGAGGAGAATGGTTCATAACCAACTCCTAAGAACGTGGGAAGTGGTTACAACCACAACCATAATTCGGGCTTTAGTGGCTGACTTGGTCAAACAACTCAGGCGAGTTTGACATTCAGGGTAGCTTGACCACTCAGGAAAGCTAGGAAAGCTTGGCAAGCTTGTAGGTGAGCTTTGTAGGTGAAGTTAAGCGTTCATGCAAGCTTAACTTTGGTTCAGTTGAGCTAAGCATTCAGGCAAACTTAGCATTGTCTGCAAAGTCAAGTATTCATGTGAACTTGGATCGGTGTGAGTTATTTAGGCGAAGCTTGAAACATGTAGGCAAACTTTAAGCATTTAGGTGTGCTAAATTTCATTCAAGCGAAGCTGTGTCATCTGATAGACTTAGCTTGACTTTGCTTATTTGATTCAGGCGAACTTGTATGGTCAAGCAAACCCTTGATTTTTCTTTGTTAGGGATAAAGGCAATTTTATTTGCCTACAGATAAGAATCCCTTCTTTTTCCGTATGAAAATATAGATCAAAACTCTAATCTTACATATGTGTGATTAGATCACTAATGCTTGGATAGAAATTCAGTGGTAGAGTGGAGAAGAAGAAGATGTATCGCTGATGCTTGAATATAAAGGTAAGTGCCTCCTCCAGTAGTGAGGTTGCATCACCATTCTTGTCTAATCCTATTTTATTGTTTATTATTTATGTTCTCTTTAATTATTTATGCATTCATGAGTTTCATGTTAATATCATCTCATGATTGGTCTTATATAGTTACGGTTTATTTAACAAAATAGTTTATATCTACAAACTAGGTTTTCTGAGGATCTTGTGTGACTCACCTATTTGTACACTATATAACTTGTCTTTTAACTAGTTTAGATTCTCTTAATCATGCTAGTAGTATTCTTCAAAATTTTGGTCAAGTTTTTAGCAAAAAAACCCACAAAAACCTAAGAAAATAAGAAAAATGTCATGAATCAAGCTCAAATGGCCGCTGATTGATGTGCTCTAAATAAACTATTACAAGTTCACAACCAGCATGTGTATTATGCAAATATTAATCTTACGAATAAGGAGGGTATTAGACAAGTCCTAAATTGGTTCATAAAATATGTAAGAAAAAAATTAAAGAGTATAGAGATTAGTTGGGTGGGATTATTGTACATAAAAATACTAAAAACAAGAAGAGAGAATGAAAGAAAGAGAAGAGAGAAGAAAATAAAAAAGAGAATAAGATCAATAGAATAAGCAAATAAAGAGACAGAGGAGATCAAGTGATAAAACTAGAAATCTAAGATTGAATTCACCAGTTAATTCCTATTTAGATTTTAGAACTACTCTCTTTTAAGTCTCATATTACTTAGATTATTAAGCAAAGATTGTGAAGTTATTCAAAATAAGCAAAACCTATAAAAAACAATTTCAAGAAATATCACCATTGATGAATAGAGCAATTTAGAATTGAAAAAATATAAACTATAGAACCATTTAAGATAAGTATAGCCTATCGAATTCTTTTTCTACTAATTGTTATTCTAGTTGATTATCCTAAGCATGATCATTTTAAGTACAAAAATAAAGAAATTAAAAAATTAAATTAGTTTCGTATAATCGTAAAAATCCTAAAGAAATTAGCTACTCATATTACAAAAGCAAATTAATCCTAAATTACAAAGCTTGCATAAAAATTAAGGAATTAAAAATCTAACTACAAGAATAAAGGCAATAAATTAAAACATAAACTATAGAACATGAATAAAAAGCAAGGAATAAAAATATAAACTATAAAACATGAAATAAAAATAAGAAGTAAAGTCATAAACATGCAAATCTAAATAAGAAAATAAAAGAGAAAAAAAATAAAAACTTACATTACAAGGGATTGCCTCCTTACGAAGCAAATCTCATCAACCAAATAAAAGACCTAATTAAAGGCTCTCCTCTCAAAAAGGAATTTATAAAAAATTTAAATTTCTCACCCGATATGTCGTTATAATGCTCATGCATAGTAACATATATCCCCTTTTATACGTGTGGTAAATAAAAATCGTCACACCTGTTACGAGATGATGATCCTATCTTATAGAATAAGATATACCGCATTCTCTAAAATTTTAGGACCATCCTTACACCATTTATGTGTATTTCATCCTTTTAAGTCCATTTTACTTTTGTAATCTTCCTTGCTAGTGAGGTCACGGGTCAAAGTAGTGCCACCCATTCTTATTATGAGGGAATCCTGTTAGTTGAGTCGGCTCCTCAGTTCAACTCAGATTATAATGAGGAAACGATAGAGGTTCTGCAACGAGGTTATTGTCATATTCTACAACGATTGATCACGGACGCAACTTTAGTCTTAGAACAGGACTCGAATCAATGTGTGAGGAAGCTAAATTTCTTGTTCGGTGATTCCGTGAAGGATCCAGAAGTTATTTCTTATAGGTCTGCACAATAGTTGCATGTGAGTGCGTCCATATTTATGTATCTACCCTGGATTCATCGGGATCATTCCCTTTTGAAGTTCAAAAATCTGGCCGTCGGTAGGGAAATGTTTTGGAGACTGATGGTAGGGAAAATTTTGAAGATCACGAACATATACACTGTGGTTTCATCGGTAGAGATGCTTCCACCCCGGGTTCTAGTGCCAGAGCTTCTGTGCGAGGACTTCATCCGGGTATTTTAGGTTAGGATAATCTGCCCCGAATAAGAGAGCGACGATGACAAGCATCGTAAGGAATTGGTTAGCTGTGCTGGGAAGAGAACTTCCCATCAAGAAGTTCAGATGCTATGGGTGGGTTTATTATTCTGGAGATAAGTGGTGGACAAGAATGATTCCATATGTATTGAATCGTTGTGGGCGTGAATTAGTGGAATTAGGGTTAACAGCTCCTATCCGTGCTAGCATGTATGGTCTACATATCAGTGTTAACCATTTCTTTGCTTTGTTCGAGATGTATAATCCGGATACCAATACTTTCTTCACCAAGAATGGGGAGCTTGGACTGCCATTACATGAGATGATGAAGGTATCGGGATTTCCCATGGGTGATGTTCCATACCAAGAATTCTTCTTGATGGTCAGTCAATTGAACAGGATGAAGGATCGGTCGGTTGTGACCTATGACACCTTATAGGAGCTGACATGCCATTACCATATAGCTATGGTTGTGATGGAGACCAAAGCTAAAAAGAAATCTCCACAAATCAGCTTGAAGTAGTTCGTAGACTACTTATTTAAGAATCTTGAGGGCTATTCAAGCGCCGTGTATGAACTATCTGCTTTGACTCCGGTTGAAATCAACCGATTGTTGGAGAAGACAAATGCACAGTCTTACACTTCCCGTTCAGAAGACGGCTTTTCTTACGGCACCAAGTTCCAGTCTTATTTATGGCAAGCTGGTGTTAAGATCAATCCAACTACTCTATTGGCCGGATTTCTAGCTATATGGTTCAAAAGGTGTGTTGTCCCCCATCAGCCTTCTGACGCAATACTGATTGAAGTGTTATATCTGGCAACTCAACTAGCCATACGTCATAGACTATCTTTACTCCCGGCCATGGTAGCTAATATTCACAGTGGACTATGATAATTGACTTTCACATTCACCCAAGAAGGGAAGAAGCCCTCCGCTGAGACTCCTATACCGAAGCTAGAATTGTTGTATACTTATTTGATGACTTGGTTGGTGCTTCATCAACCAGATTTGATGTCAGCTCCTAAGATAGTGGATCCAAGCCTCCCTCTGTTGCAGATTCTAGAGGGTTGTAAGTGGGTCGCACGTCAATGGCCGAAAATATCTAGGCAATTCAAAGTCCACAAGTGTTTGGAGTTTTTTCCTTGCTTCCCTGAGTTCTCTAAGACTTATAATGAGACTCTATTGGATGCCGAAGAACCAAGGTAGGACCACACGGTTTTGGACGTCGGCTGCTTTAGATAGTTGATGAATATCCGTCCTGGTTATCTGTATTAAGGGTGAAGGATATCTGTTGCATTGAACCTTATTTTCCATGCCGGTTTGCTCATCAATTCGGCTATGATCAACTATATATTGGCAACCCAAACCGTCAAGTTAGAGTTCATGGTGGACTTATAGATGGGGAAAGAGCCTGGTTTTGGAGTATCGTCGGTTGTATGAATACTGAGTTTGATCTCCCTTTGGCAATACCTCCTCTGCAAATGACCTTCCTTTGCTGTAAGTGGCTCATAGCTGCCAATGCTGTTACTTGAAAGAGGAGGATATCTAAATTAGAGGAAGAGATAGCCTCTCAGTGTGCAATAGAAGTGGTTCGTGAAACTATATTTTCACATAAAGGGAAAGAAACCGTCGAACCTTCCAGAAAGGGGAAAGAACCTGCTCGCCCGATTGATAGCGAAGAGGAATTTGAGACTGATGAGACTGAAACTTCTGAGGAGGCAGGTGATACTAGATCAAGTTCGAAAGAAACAGAAGAAGACTTCGGAGAGAAAGATGAAGAAGAAATGACCGGTCTCCCGGATTCTTTCTTTGAAAGAGAGTATGTAAACCCTTCCATTGTTCACAGGACTCATCATGTCGATCTAGCTCGACCCCAAGATGCTCCAAAAATACAAAAGGAGAGGGTCGTTATGACATATCCTAATCGGATGACGGTAGAAGTCCTTAGTGGAGAGGAAGAGGAAGAAGAAGATACAATGCCTATCGCTCATAGGCAAGGCTCTCAGTCCTCAACTCAAGCTCAAGCTCAAAATCCTCCAAGAATTGAATCATGTACCAAGTATCATCATGAAAAATCTTAGGTTCAAGGTGAAGCCCATCCAGTAAAAAGAAGGAACAAGGTCACATCTTGACGACGTATTCCTCGTCGTACGCTAGAGGAACCATCTACTCACAGTATTCCTTCTGATGAATGAGGTAACTATTCATCTTTATCTTCATTTTACTATTCTCATACTTCTTAAAATTTGAACTCATCCCGTACTCGATTTTCATAGGGAGTCAAGAAGAAGGAGAGATACAGAGTGGCATTGCTTCTCCTGGTGCTATGGACATTAAGGAGCGTAACATTGTTCAACACATGCACGATGCAATGGATGACGACCCCGCCAGGGTTCAGACGACTTCTAATGTTAATCCATCGTCTCCAAGCGCAGGTACGAGTATTTCTCCATTCGGCGGGCAATTCCAAAAAATAAGTAGATCGGAATGCGTACCTCTTCTAATGACATGTGCATTTTATCTCCTTTTAGTTAAACTAAAGGAAGCAGGTGCAAGTAGTGGAGTTGTCGAATCAACCGTAGTCACC